>CAUHTR010000175.1:0-176193 GCA_959609185.1 Schmidtea polychroa | reverse complement strand
ATAATAACAGTCAGTATGATAGTTTTGTTGAGAATAATTATTCTTCAATTTGATCGAAAAGGCGCCTTTTTTTCAGTGTGATTCTGGCGCCTGGTGCGGTCGCTCCCTCGCTCCACCCATAGATCCGGCCCTGATTAAAAATATTAGAAAATTCAATTTTTAAAAATTGTTTTATGGAGATCAAAAAGAAATATCAAAACATCAGCTAAATTTAGCATTATTTGATTGGAAACTATCAACTTATAAAAATTTGAACAAATAACTTATGTATATTTTAAATAATTTATACTCTAAACTAATTTTGCTTAATCTTAAAATAATAATAACAATAATAATAATAATAATAATAATATAATAATAATATATAAATAATAATAATAATAATAATAATAATAATAATAATAATAATAATAATAATAATAATAATAATAATAATAATAATAATAATAATAATAATAATAAATAATAATAATAATAATAATAATAATAATAATATATAATAATAATAAAATAATAATAATAATAATAATAATAATAATAATAATAATAAAAGTTCTCAGTATGATAAGAAATTCTCAGAAAAACAATTTCAACAATTTTATTGTAAAAAGTAAAAAATAAAATATTTTTAAAACGATAGTTGTTATTCATCGAATTGTTTGATTTAACAGATAGATTATCAACCAACTAACGAAATACGATAATAAAAAAAAGATGAAAACAGAATAGTCGGTAATTCATAATAAAAAATGTTCAAGGAAATGACTGAATTACTTCAATATTTATCAGATTATTTTGATTTCATAATCATTTTGTCCGATCTCTGAAATCCTGTTTCAACGATCTACATAGCAATTAAGAAACAAAATTGCCATAACTTTATTCGACTGGTTTCCTCAGGTATTTTCAAATTTCTATGAAAATGAATTAATAAACAACGAAATGTGAAATTAAATTTTTTTATGTAATTTCTCTTTTGAAAAATATTTTAATTCGTAATAAAAATAAATAAATAAATATTTTATTGTCAGATTTTTTTGTTAGTTGAAAAAAAAATCGATTTTATACGCAATAATTGTTAGGAAAGTCTGGAAATTCCACCAAATTGCACATAGGGCATCATGTATATGGTTAATAATTCAGGGCCCATTGTTCTCGACTCTTCAATAACGGCTCTGAGAGTCTTTGGACTGAGATTTGTAGAATTAATTATTAAGGTACTCTTTCAATCAAACTGTCTTTCTATCATCATCTATTAATGAAACAGATAATTCATTAAAGTATACTTCATATATATAAAATATTTATTTCCGTTTTTTCAATATATTTTAAGACAGGCTTTTCAATTTGAAGTTCTAATAAAAATTCATAATAATGTTTCATATCTGTTTAAAACAAATTAATCTAAAATCTCAAAATTCCAAATTTTGTTTATATTATAATGAAAACAATAAAGGCAAGATTAAAGTTTTATTTACTAATGAACATATAAGGAAAAATTTTAATTCATTATTTGGCAGAAATGATTAAATTTTACAAAAATTTGTTAATGAGATTTTTTGCACTGAACTTTATTGTCCAATACCTTATAGTTGGAAAAGTAGAATGATACTCTAATCTGCATGATAAGATCTTTAATTTGATTTAATTGGTAATCATTGCGTAAGTACAGGTATGCCAATCTGAAAACAATTTTATAGTGTATCCTACATATTTTTTGTAAAAATCAATTTCAAAGGTTTTTGGTCTGCTGTAAGTAATTTTTGCTATAATGCAGGTCCAAATCAGTGATGCAGATCTTGTTTTCTACTTGAATTAATCTTCAGATGAAGGTAACTATATTCGCCCATTTATTTGACTGGTAAGTGAATTTAGTGAAGATACGGTCATTAAAACATTCAAGCTTTTTTCCATACTACTTCTAAAGCAAATCAATGTAGCTTACGAATGGGGACAAATTAAAATTAAGAAACTTCTAGTGTTCATGAAGAACAACGATAAAACTTTTAAAAAGATTCATCTTTTCTGTGTAGGTCAACAAATACTTGGTCAATACCGATCATTCCTGGTGCACCATCAATGGTGGTCACAAATTGAATGGACTTTTCCATTGATGTTTCCAAATTGTTTGTAAACATAAATATCTTCACCTGTTCATTTTTTAAGAATAACATTTTAGTAGGCTTTATTGTGCAGTGGAATTAATAAATATTATGTTGAGGTGAGAACCAGTCACAAATTTTCAAGTCCCCTTGTAACTGAATTTATATATCTATTAAAATTTCCCGTTTTTTTCTTTCTATTTGAGAATGAAAGTTCTTTTATTTCTGATATAATTTTATGTTTGTTTGAAATTCCATTAAATAAGCTTTTACTTCCTATATTAAATATTTCTTTTTTTATTTTTCTAATGTTAGGTTATTAAATAAATTCGACAAGAAAATTTTGTAATCAAGCTCTAAGAACACAAATAAGTTTTATTTTCAATACAGCAATCACAAACATTCAATAATTCAAAAGGACTTAAGCCAAGTGTTCCAAAGTTAAACTACTTCAAACTATTTTATTCTTTATAAATCTGATCAACACTAATTGCAAAGCTAAGTTTTTTAAATTCCTTCAAAAAAATTTTATACTGTTTGCCTCTTTTCCGGGAATGGCTTATTAGGCCAATCCAATTTCAGGCAATATTGCTATTTTCCTAAATCAGCCATGGCCAACCGGTGGCCCGCGAAGCGTTTTGATGTGACCCGGACACAATTTTAAACATCAAATCAATCATTGTCTTTTTTAGAATTCATATTCGAATTAAGCATGTTTTTAATTTAAAAAATTGATTCTAAGTTTACTTGAATCGTAGAAACGAGTTATATTTATTTAAATGAATTTATTGTGGTCCGGGATAGTATTTTTTCGAAAATTTGTCCCTTCGATTGATTTGGGTTGGCCACCACTGTCCAAAATCTTCCTTTAAAATAAATCAAATAAAATAATTTTGCTGCTTCAACACAGGTGATATTATCCCTGTCAAGTTAAAGCATTTTTTCATATTGAAATTGCTAATGTTGTCGACAGGATTTTAATTCTCCATATGAATTCTGTATTTTTATTCTCCTGCGAGAAATATTGACATTTCAAATTTTCCAATTTCTAATAAATTTCTGCACTTAAATTATTTTTAAAATTTTTATTGAATTTGGAAATTTATTTGCTTCGCACTCAATCTATGCGCATTAAAAATTTAATTGCACTTATTTCCATAATTCCGACGCTATCTAAAAATAATTTTTCTTTCCTGTGAGAAAGTATGGAATTTTGAAAGAAGAAACCACAAGCAAAAGAAACAAAAAATACTATGAACCCACTGAAATATGGTTGGAAACCCGAGTCCCAATGCAACTGTAAATACAAATGTGAATGTACATGAAAAATTTTGTGAAGGAAATAAAATATTTTGCTCTTTTTAATAATTTAATAATTTGTAAAATAAATTGAATAATTTCTTTTGTAATAAATTTTATTATATCTGTTTTTGAATAATAGGTCTCTATTTTTAAATTGAAATAATTAATGAATATGTTTATCAAACATATATGGCCTTGACTAGTGGTGTATTGAGAGGATTCTTGCAACGGATCACCCTGTTACGTACTTTATATTATGGTAAAACACAAAAACTGAAAGTATGAAGGAAAGAGAAAAATATTTTTTAATACTGACTTTTATTTTGTACATCCAATTAAAATTATTTAACTTGCATTGTTTTGTTCCTTATTATTTTGTTTCGTAGTTCTGATATACTGATATACTGACTGACATTAATACTTTTATTTATGAAGATTGACATGAGTCTGTTTTAATTAAATTTAAAAGAAAATCAACTCCAAATTCATTGTAAAACAACTAAATGGAAAATAATTAATTAATGGAGTTTATGCTTTTATCATGCTGAGGGTTACCTGTCTAATGATGCCACACAAAGTTTAGAGACGTTCATAATAAGAAATGCTAAAGAATTTAAAAATTAATTGAAAAAGACAATAGCATAACACAAAAATAACTCGGAAAGTTCAATAGAAATTATTTGGAAGCTATGCACATTTTTGTCCTGGTATTCTTAGAAAGAGTTTATTGACCAATTTATAGATATAATTCGATAAACCGAAATAAATCAAAAAAGAGTTGCAATTTTCTACATAAAATAATGTAAATATAACACCAGAAATCTTTGACAATAAGCAAAGCATTTTAAATCTTAAATACATGTCCAAAAATCTAAACTCAAACGAATTCGGAGTGAATGACAGTTTCATGATATTCAAGAAGTTTACTGGAAAACATGGAGAACAAATACTTGAAGAAATACATAAAACAATAAATAAAAAGTGTACATAAGTATACCGTTTACAAAGCTATAATAATTTTAACAATATAGGTAGCAAAATAAACAGCGTCAAGATCTAAAGATTTTAAATGCACCTTGTTCACTCACTGATTTAAGGATAAAATTTGAAGCTGTTCGCGCCAGATATGCATTCTTGCCACAAACATACCGCAAGAGTAAGATTTTTCAGCGAACTGCAAAATTTTTCAAATCTTTGCAAAGAAGCATTACCCGTCAAAATTAACTTAATCATTTAGAAAATTTGTGTTGAATTATATACATTTAAAAAATTAGAAACTATACTTTGAGATAATTCTATTATTCTATTATAAGTATATAATCAATTATAAGTATATAATGAATGATTATAAGTATATAAGTATATAAATCATCATGAAAATTTATACTGTTGGGCTAGAGCTGAAAAATCGAGATATTTTTTAATGCGTAGTAAATAAATAGCATGGAAACCGCACTATGATTAAACATAAAATAATACAAAGTAAAGTACACAACACATCGAGGATAAATAAAACATAATAAAAATGATAAACTCAAAAAGTTACAATAACCAATCTAGTAAGTGGAGAAACAACTCACTCAAAAAGAAAAGAATAATAAATTAAAGAACGAATTAATAAAATCAAAAAGAATGATTATTGGTCGTATTTATATACGAAGGAGCAATGACAAAAAATGCAAATTTTTAAAATAAGAATAAGAAAAAAATAGTAAAAAAGGTCGGATGGGTGACCAGTGGAGGTACAGTGGGAAGGACTTTAAGCGAAGAGTTCCCTTGTACCCTGAGGGTTACCTTGATAGATCAATATCGCTGTAAAAGCAGACTACGAGCGTGGTCTAGCGGTGTAGTATTAGAGTGGTCTAAGCCCTATTACATCTGACATGACAGGCTGGTCTGTCTATAGTATACTTAGTGGTGTTCAGAATGGAACATCGTCCGGAATCTGGGAAACTTAGACGTGACGATACAATGTTGGTGAACAGAAATGATGTACGCAAAAAAGGTTTATCCACAATGAAAACCCGTTGCAAAGCCTCCAGAGTTAACCTGTTACGAAATTATCATTATTAATCAATATTATCCACGGTGACCACGTTAAGTTTCAATTTTTTTTTAAATGCAAGTATCTTTTTTATGAGTTAATTTAAATTGTGGTTTTTCTTACCCTTCTACTTTCTTGATTTGTGAGCATTTTCGACAATAGTCGTTAACAGAATTAATGACCTCAGTTCATGAGATTTTAATTCTCTCGGGAAATATTTAATTCAATATGTATTATTTATTTTGAATATTTAATTCTTTTCAGTTAAATTTGTAAAAATAGAATTGTCAAAAGTATTTCTTTTTTCATTTTATTATTCCCACATAATAAATATAATATAAAATATTTTTGAAAATAAAAGTATTATAAAAAGAGCATAAAAATTATCTTGACTATTTCTATTTTATTATTAAATTGTGTTTAAATCTTCTAATACTCAATTTTATTTGTATTAATTTCTTTGAAGGTTCGGAATGAAAGAGTAAGAATATTTTCATAAATATCATAATTATTGGCTTAATGTGTTCAGAATAAAATTTGACTGTGAAGAAGTATTTGATGAAATAAAGACACAATTAACAAAGGTTTTATAACGTTTGTCTTAATATATAGTAACTATATATTATTATATAACATGAATATTTAATAGTTTCTATTTAATTCACTGTTTCTAACGATGGCTTTTTTAGAGACTAAGAACTCTAATTGAAAGCGAATAATTTGCAATATTTTTTATGATTGCCTGTTAATCTTTTTATTATTTAATTTATAAAACTTTGAATTTATTGATATTAGCCATAATGTTGAAAACCTGAAACAAGATTGTAAAAGCAAATATTCGTGCAGTTGACGTGAAATTATATTTTGATATCATCATTAAATTTAAAAAAAATTGAGACCGTTAAAGAATTAATTAGATTTTTCTTGCTTAATATACGTAATAAAGTTCTGTCAAGAAAGTTAAACCTGTGATATTCGGGAAATGTCGGTGGCGTGGTTAGACTACTGAGTAATTCCTGGTGGTTATCAACCCTACTTTAATATTGATGTAAATGTGTTTTAATGTCATAAAATATAAAAATTTGCTAACATAAAATGAATATAATGAACTGATGGCAATAATTCAATTCAATTGGTATAACTGAAGAGAATATTGAAATGTTCCTTTATTATTACATTGATATTAATATTTACTAATTTAAATTAGCTCTTGGATTCAAATTTAAATTTATCTCAATATTGTTCATAGAAATATAAAAATTTAATGGAAATTGAGTGGATCAAATACTATAGTAAATTATTAATAATATATGACAATTGATCGATATTTTCTCAAGAACTGGTCTCTTGACAAGACTGCCGATAAATTGTGCTGTGCAAAATTATTGATCACGCATTATCTAACAATAAAACTAAATAATTAAATAAGTAGTGAAAAATGAAATTTTTATTAACAATCAGATTCAAATCTAAGTGTTGGCAACGTCGCGGCACTTTAGATAATGGCGTCCAAATTTTTTACTAATTTTTGCGAATAAATAGAAGTGTTTCATAATACATATTTCATAATTGTTTAAAAAGTTAATTCTTACAGGTGAATCACAAAAATAGAAATATTCAGTCTACGTGTATTATAATATTAATATTAAGGTATAAAGTGATGATTTCTTGGTAGCAGCATTTATTATTTAAAACAATAAAGTGATAATTTAAGCCTTTTGCTGCGAATAATGTATTTAATGAAAACATTTTCGACTATAAGATAGTCCTTGTCAATCTTTGATTTATAGTCGATTTTTTTTGCAGCACAAGACTTATATTATCACTTTATTGTTTTAAATATTAATATTAATTATCATATAATATCATTTCATTTTTTATTTGCTTTGTTTTTGTATAATTTTTCCTAATAAAATAAAGTTATATTAATTTTAGATTTTCAGTGTTTTCCATTTTTCTCCAACTTAAAGATTATTGCATTTTTTCGCGGTGACAAATTTGCATCTCGCTTACACACAGAAAACTGCTAGAATTGGGTGTGTTACCAATATTATACTAAACTTTTATAAAACTTTCTAAATTAGATGTCATATCCATTCGAAGGCTTTCTAAAATATTTAAAAATTTCAGTTGATAACACTGAGCACCAAACTCTTATATCAACCAAAAAAATGCAAAATTTTTCAATTTTAACATTTTATTTGAAAAATGAAAAATATGAAAAATTTTATATTTTGTAACTAATTGAACTAAATTAAACTTAGTTAAGGATTTTCAAGACTCATTTCAGTAAAATGTACCTAGATAGTTCAATGAGTTTACATGTTATCTGACGTACGAAATTTACCTAATTTGCGACCTTAGTTGCATGCAATTAGGTCAATACTATTTCAATAATTTACTTTTCCATGAAGTACAAATCATATTCATAACATCATATGTTGATCGTTTAGCGTTGACACATTTTTAAATAATATGATTACAAATTATTTCATATATTAATTTCCATTAATAATAGAATAGCATAATGTTATGAAGGTATGAAAATATATTTAATTGTGATGTAATATCCATAACAAATTTAAGAGTAACGTATCAATTTTGCAATTATTTTCGAATTCACAAGAATATTTTATTACTGTTGGAAATATAAACAAACGTATCAATATTTTTCTATATTTTCATATTTAATACGTCGCAAGTGTTTTTGTTATTTTTATCAAAATTCTTTAAACTTAATATAATCTAAACTTTCTAACATTCAATAGAATATTATTATTTAGGAGGGTCCGGATTTAATAAAGAAAATACGCGGAGTTTATGCATTTAAAGTAAAGCATGATAAAACCGACGATGTTGTAGTATGGATTGTTGATTGTAAAAATGGAAATGGTTCGGTTGAAAAAAATGGAAAAGGTATACAACATTTTAAGGATCATTTTATTATTTTCAAATTACAATGAAAATAAATTTAATAAATAAACATAATTTAAAATTAAAAAGCTTATAGTTATGAATTTTTATTATATATTTTTTACATTAACCAATTTATGCCCATTGGATTGATAATGCAATCTTTATCAAATAAAAAGTATTTCTTTAGTTTTCAGTCATTATCTTTTTGAAATTTTTGAAATTTAGCCATCTTATTTCGAATGATTATTTACCCACTGTAAACATTTTTGTTAATTTTTTATGTTTAAGTTTGTTGGGTACTAGAGAAATTTATTGGCAAAATCAAATTTTATTCAAAACCCATTAAACTTAAAAATCTAAGTACCTAAGAACCATTTTATCTCGTATGCAACAGTTACAGTTTGATATTTAACATTCATTTTCAACAGAACCACTTAGGAACGTGTATCCTGTTGATATTTTTTGTGAAGTTTTATGTCGATCGTATTTCGATTTTGTTTGGAGCTTTAACCATATCAAGTAAGCATATTTTCAGTTTTAATTATTTGCTGTTAAACGAATATATATATATATATATATAATGTTATTATTGATTATATAATGTTTACCTCATTTTTCGACACAGTTCCTAAATTGTCATGTGTGCATATTGAACATAGTGCAGTGTTGAACATAGTCTCAACATTAAGGGAGGTCCAGAAAATTATGAAATTATTTTTCCACATTCAGAAGTCATCTTGGGCTAAACAGGATTAAATAAAATCATTTATCCTTTTAAATTTTGATCTGCCTTTTGTTTCAACTTTTCAGTTACGTCCTTTCCAAGGACGTATCTAATAACAATACAAAAGTTAAACTTAGAATTAGACTTATTATAAATCATGATGGTTTTCTTGTCATGGTGATAGATTTACAGTGTGAAGCTAAGACAGATTCGTTAACTTTGCTTATGATTTCTTAATATTTTGACATATAAATTTGAAACAATCGCTTTCTTTTTCCAATGCCTTAATATGCTTCTGAATAAAACCTAGCTTAATATGTAGGACATACAGTAAAGGCAAGAATATTTGACATATCTAGACTTTATTCACATGATCAAATTTGACACTTTCAAGTCAAACATAATCAACCAGCCATGAAAATAGTAGTCAACAAATTCCAATAGTTTTTAATGTAAGACAAATTCTCTTTAACGTTTGCATAACATAACTTGTGTAATGAACATCAAGCATTCGATATTATTATATTTTGTACCTCAGAATAACTTGTTTTGAGACATTTCTAGTGAATTTCCTGCAACGTCACATGGAAATTTCGCTTTCATTCACAAATAAATTAAGCAGATACATAACAGAAGTCATTGGGATTATTTTTAAGTTTCTATCTGTACATTGTAACAAAGTACTGGAACATCAGAATTCAAAAGTTCTACAAACGAATCTTTCAATCAAAATAACAATTGTAACAAACACAAAAAAATTATTATTGCAAAGTCATTGAAAGTCAGTGAATTCCAGAAAAAAAGCGAAACCACAATCTTTGAAACTCAGTAAAATAAGGTTCCAGATTTATATTTGGTTTTAAGTTAGTAGAAACTTTAATATTTCACTATTGCTAAAACCTTGTAACGCCAGTATTATTGATGGATTGATTTGTCACTTGTTTTCCACACAAATATTCATATTGTCACTACTACTCGGAATATTTTACTATTTATTCATCAAAACACATCTCCTGAATGTATATTAATTTAGTCTTTTACAGTGGGTTAATGTTTGTATTAACACAAACTGTTGACCAGTAGCCGAAAACAAGGGGAAGGGGGTAATATTTCAATAAGATAAAACAAGGCCGCATACAGCTAGAATGACCCAGAAGATTGGGTTGGGAAGTCTTACTACATCATCCGTGTTCACCTGACATAGCTCCTACAGATTATCATCTATTCCGCTTTCTGGAATTTCGAGGATGTTAATTGTTGTTTAACAATTTTTTGGGTACCTAGACAATTTGAAGAAAGTAAATTCGTATGTTATTTTGTATAAAATGCAATTTGGTATAAAATAATATTCGTAAAGCTTTCCGTCTAAAGTCATTTAGTCATTTGGTGTATAATAAGTTTTATTTAAATAATACTTGTGAGGTGTTTTCAGCTGAGAATTAAATATTTCTATGATTTATTAAAATTACTTTAAATGATAAATAATTGACTATTAAAATAACTTTTAAAATAATTTTTAAATTGAAATTTTTAATTGAAAAATTGAAAAAATTAACCAAGCTTTTTTAAAAGAAGTAAATAATTTTTAAATAAATATATTTTAAATATCGAAATTTTAATAAATGGTTTTGAAAATATTTCATTCAACGCTGAAAATGTGTTTGAAAATTATACAATATTTATAATTTACACTGATTATTTGAATACTACGATTTCAAAAACAACTTGTGGAAAACCACTAATAATGCATGAAGGCTATGAATATAGTGGCAACGGAACAAACACGGATGGAAGTAGACTTTACTGGATTTGCGTAAACAGTGATTTATGTAAAGGAAGTATGATAACCAATGCGGACATTGAAACCAATTTAATGATTCATTGTAGTAGTAAACACGAGTATGTTACTTATCATACTGGTGCTACAGTTAAAAAAGTAACCAAAACTATCAAGTCTAAACCTATACTTAATTCCAATGCGCCACCAGCACACCTATATGCAAATATACGGCTCCTAGAATTTTTTTCAGCTTTACACAATTCATGCTGATATATATATCGTTTTACTTTTCCATGTTTTTATATTTCTTAAGCTGGTAAAAACAAAACGACATATAATAATATATGTTCATCTTAATGAAGCTGTTTCACGTATTCAGCTTTCAATTTCTGCCGAAGTAATAATGATGGGTTTTGAACTAACTGCTATGAATTCAGCGCGGCAAACGTTCTCAAATATAAATATCAAAAGATGTCTTTTCCATTTAAATCAATCTTTGTGGAAAAGCATCAAGAATATGGATTAGCCTCTCAGTAAATAAATTCTGAAGGTGTATCTATTGGAAACACCATTCACTCATTCATGGCTTTGCGTTCATCCCAAAAAATGTAATAATATCTACGTTTAAAGTTATAGCATCAAATGCTTCTCCATTATTGGACAAATTCATAAATTATCATGAAAGAACTTATATACTAATCTATATATATATATATATATATATATTCGTTATCAGAATACTTTAATTTATTCAATACTATATATTTTGCTGACAAATTATAAGTAAAATATTAAATTTAATATTTTATATAGTTATAAATATTCACGATTTAAAATTATTAAAAATTAAATAGCACCTTTGATTGATAGTAACATATTAAATCAGATGAAAGACAACATCTAATTAATTTGAAAGCTTAAAAAGTTTATAAAACTTATAACTTCTGAATTTTTGAACTTAAGATTTTCATTCAGGAAAAGTTGACTGCACAATTATAATAAAGGACTCCGATTTAGTAAAAGTGATGACTGGGAAACTCAATCCTCAAAGTGCATTTTTTCAAGGAAAATTAAAAGTTTCTGGCAACATGGGGTTAGCATTGAGGCTGAAACAATTTCAATCGACAATTGCTAAATCCCCTGCATTGAAGGCTAAGCTTTGAAGTTTTCAGTATTCATTTTATATGGTTGATGTTTGTTATTAATTGATTAAAATTGGTTTTAAATTTTTTTAATTAGATTCAATTTATTTGTAAAGCATTATTAGAACTTAAAATAGAAATTAAGATAAATTCAAAAATATTTTTTAATTAAATAATAAGTAAGAATTTCATTATAAAATGATGTTGAATATGCAGGATGTTTTTATTTTACTTTTACATCTAGCCAATAATCAGAATCCTTTTTATTGTGGAATATACTTTATCTGTGAGATGAAACAGTACAGATATACCACAACTTCTTAAATTCTAGGCTTAATCCTTCAGCAATAAACGAACGTTGAAACCAAGCAGAACAAAAATACAGAATAAGAATTGTTGGCGTTTTGAGGGGCTTCACAAAGATAATGACGAAATAGAGCTCCCAAGATGCCAAACACAGTGGTTTCATAAACCATCTGCGTACCATTGTGGTACTCCACGCAGCGGTGGAATACCCAAGAAAAGGTGAGCCCTATATCTCTGACTACTCTTACGAAGATATTCGTGACTTATGTCATTAAACCGACATCAGGTGGATCGAAACAAAAGTATACGAGACAACCTAGTCTAACCAGAGGGCAAACTAAAGCATAACACATTACAGTGAAATAAATACGACCGATATACAATAATATGTATAAGTAATCAAAACACAAACAGTATTTAATTCCATTAATTAACTTAAGACATGAATAACATTCAATTTCATGTACATTATTGATAGGTACATAGTCATTATATTCTACATCAAGGTATCGTGTCAAAAGTTCTCAGGCGTCAAAGTCGGCATTAAAAATCGGACTTCTGTGTATGTTTGGATTTCCTACGCTTTCGCCATCTGTAGTTTGGTTTGGAGTCTAATCCAGTGGCGTAGCGAGGTGGGGGCGAGAGGTAACAGTTGCCCCGGGCGCCACAATTTTTGGGGCGCCTGATTGAACGCAATATATATAAATATAGCCAAGCATTGAAAAAGGGATTTTATTTTTCTGTTTTCCAGTTTTTTACTAGTTTTGTTATATTTTTATATTTTATATTTTTAAATATTATTTTAGAATTTATTAATATGCATTTTATATTTGGCGTTTTTACATATGTCTATTTTAATATCACAAAAATTTTTTTATAGTAAGCCCAGGGCGCTAAAAATATCCCTGCCCCCGGGTGTCAAGTACTCTAGCTACGCCACTGGTCTAACCCCCTAGCGACGGAAACGGCCCGTTTTCGTCAAGTGATTCTAATTAGGGTCCGATGCCAGACACTTATTAGTAGTTGAGGCAAATACGGCTTCTTTCTCTATCCTGATGGGTTCAGAATATTTGACGAACTGGGCTTGATTGAAGAAGACTAGGCGGTGTATGAGCATCACTTCCCGCAGGGTAGGATCTACTAGTTGAAGCAAGCTCCACTCCAATTCCTCCTCTGTATATGTTATACATATGAGTTAATGACGAGTTGAGTCTGGTTTCGTATCGCTCTAATTTTCGTTGTTAGGTCGTTTCGACAGCGCTAATTTACTTGGATGAGCTGAAACCAAGTGCCCGTTACTTAATTGTGTTTTTTCTGCATTGTCCAAATCCTTTATCTAAAATTGTGCCTTTTCCGCGGATTTTTCAATGCATCTGTGACATAGTATCTTATGTGATTATCTGAAGTAGTTTCGATAACTAAAATAAAAGAATAATTAGTGAAACTCTTAATAATTATTATTGGCCTAAATATATAAATTCATGCAATAATTGCGAATAACGTTTTTACCAAATTTATTTACGATTATGAGGTATTATGACGAGGGAAATATTTAACATTTAAGTGGTGTAGTTGAACCATGATGGTCGCTGGTAACGAAAATCCGAGTACGCTACCAATTCTAGATTCCCACTATATCAAACCAATTCGACTAGGATAAAATGAAATCACTGCACTTGACATAATAATTATTAATAATAAATATAAACATTTTTTGACTAAGCTAATAGTTATAAAATTATCTGTCCATTATCGAATCAACTCATTATTTTATCTACTCCTTATTCATCAGATTACTTGCTATTAATTAATTTAACATCGGGCTGACTTAGGCCAATCAAAACATTTAGTCCCTCAGCTTTAATTGTTGACCCTGTTGCTACCGTGAATGATATTGCTTTATTTGTCGATCATCTCACGTGAGCCTATTTAGTTTACGAGCTAAGCTTTAGGCCAACAGGTCAAAAACGGGATATAATAATCCCTAATTGTTCGTATTGGTACTGTGACTTCTAATTTCGTCGATTCAATTGAGACATTGCCCCTCTACCAATTACCACTAGCATTCATTTTACTTATTGTCACTCTTATGAATCCGATACAGTCTTTGCCTTATACAACATTGCTTTATGCACACCGAGTTTTAATTTTTTCCGTAACCTACGTTGAAAAGTCTGTCTTACTCGTGAAAGTCATTTTGAACGGGTTTGTTCAGGCCCCCGATGAACAAACTCGTTTGTGCTTGCTAAAAACGGATTCCGACTAAGAAACTTAACTGACCAATTTTTATTCGCAGACGATAGACATAACTGTCATGCTAGGGCGTTATATTGCTCATGGAGCTCTAATATCAACCCCTGGATACCGTTCGACATGTCCATCGTAGTACTAGATTTTGATTTACCTTTTGATTTTCCCATAAGCCCAAGGGATATTTGGCAAGTAGATGCGTTGTCGAAAACACTACATGCTATCAAAATCAATCCAATCATGGAAAGTGGGTTAATGTAAAAAATATTGATGTCAAATCTAATGCTATTTTCTTATTTCAATAGAAATTCTTATCTATTCATTAACTTCGGATTAAAGAGATAACGTTTTTATATCAAAAATATGTTATATAAATTTGAACTAATAATTGATATTTGAATAAATAGTTAAACATACATGGCAATGATTTAATTATAAGATAACGCCAATCAAACATTTTTTTCACGATTAATTTCGACAGTTTTCCTGTCATCATCAGGTTGGATATAATACTCATTAAATAAAGGATTTTAAACAAATTTAATTATATATAAAAAAAATTTTTTTTTTTATTTTATAAAAAATATTATTTTTTAAAAATTTTTTATTAATTATTTAATTTAACACAACAATCAATACATAAAATACACAAAAGCTTATTTAAAAACACTCAACACACAAGTATTTACAGCATTCTGCACATTAATTTTCGGATTCAATGATTTTATCAACAAAGCCTCACAAATCACACGTTCCCAATAATAATCGAAGTTTTTTAATAAAATTTTAAAATCAGACATACCTATTTTAATCTTACATCCCTTATTGTGCTCACCAATATGGGTCAAAGACTTAGGTCTACAATGTTCTCGAGCTCGAATACAGAGATGACGGGAAGTCTCTCCAATGTATATGGCATTACACCCATTACATGTAAACTGATAAACGAGATCGGAACACAATTCAACCGGAGTCTTTGACTTATTAATAAACATATTGCGTACTTTCCATGAAGTTGACACTATCCTATAGTTTAAATTCCCTAACTGCTTTCTTATCTTCACTTTATAATCCTTAAAACCTTCTGAGTACGGCAATACTAACACAAATTTAGGCTCATCATCCTTGCTCACACTATTTAATTTATTTAACTCATCAGACTCACACACCTCAACAAAATCACACACAGATTTTAACTCATCAGACTCACACATCTCAACAAGATCACACCCAAATTTTTCTCAAACATGGATCCTTAGGATTTTTAATAATTTTGTCAACAGTCTCTTTCACCATAATTACTAAAAAGGATTTTGAATAACCATTCTTCATCAACAGTTTAACCATTTGTCAACCATTTGTCATGCTACAAAATAGGGAGACCCTTATTGATATCATAAAAAAATTCATAAGACCTAATTCAATTATTTATTCGGATCGGTGGCCAGCGTACTGGACAGAAAATTACAATCTTGAAATGCTTGATGGGTTTGATTATAGTCAACACTCTTTACTGAATTTTTAAAAGTAGAAGACAAAGACCATGCACGATAAATCAACCCCTTCACCATATTTCTTTTATACTTGAATTCACAAAAACTTTCGGAAGAAGTATAGAGACCAGTATCAGTTGGTTTTCTATAAATCTCTGTCTCATAGTGTTTCTCTTTGCGTTGTATTAACAAATCCAAGAAAGCAAGCGATGATTTTTTCTCCGTTTCACATGTGAATACAATGTTTTATGTAGACTATTCATATAATGCAAAAACGGGTCAACATGCCTCTGATTTTCAAATATAAGAAATATATCATCCACATACCGTTTATAAACAGTGGGTTTCATACCTTGGAAAGATGCAATTTTCTTTTCTAAGCTTGTTAAAAAAATTGAAGCTATCGTTGGTGCTAAAGGAGAACCCATAGCAACCCCATCTATTTGTTGATACCATTCATTATTGAAAAGAAAATTGATTTTTGAAGTTGCAAATACAAGAAGTTCACGAAATGCTGTTCTATCCAAAATATGATGTTCAGAAATATTTTCATTCCATAACAAGCAACATAATTCAATTGTTTCAACCAATGGTACATTAGTAAACAGACTACAAACATCAAACGAAACCATAATTTCATCCATACTTTGTCTATCATATTGTGCAATGCAGGAAACAAATTCAAAACTATCTTTACATTCAAATTCTGATCGTGTCAATGGTTTCAATAATCCATCCAAAAATTTGGCTATTTTATACTGGGCAGTGTCAATCATGGATAAAACAGGTCTCATAGGCACGCCATCATTTATGGATTTTTGGAAGCCCATACATTTTTGCTGGTTGTGATCCCATTGGGCGAATGGACTTAAACAACTCTTCATCAATTTGCTTATTTTTAATTAATTTATTCAGTATTTCTTTCAACAAATTCTCATCCTTAAGAGGAGGCTGTATTCCATTTTTTCGAGAAATCTCTATTTTCACAAACTGGGGAGCGTTTAAAACATCATTAAGCTTATTTACATATACATCATGGTCGAGAATTACCAATCCATTTCCTTTGTCAAACTTGCATATATTGATGTCTTTTTTAGATAAATTTTTTAATACAGTAAAATCTTTAATATTCTGCTTTTTATTTTTATCAACATACTCCATCGTACTCGAACTCAACACACTCTTCACATAATTAGTATTAATATCCTTCATCGATCTAAGTATATGAAAGTATAAACTTTCAATCTTCGCACATAATTTTGTTTCATCAATTCTTTTCTTAATGGAATGATTGGGACCAAATTTTAAAATACGCTCCTCATCTTCAGACAAAACAACTTTACTCATGTTTATTAATGTATTCTCTACACTAAATTTAGAGATCCCAAATAATTTTCTCAAATTTTTTAATTTATTGATATGAGCATTCTCCTTTGATTTTAACTGAGAAATTGAATTCTTAATACACCATTCAACACATACCTGCAAACAAAACTCATTGGTTATTTGATTTAAAGTACATCCAATATTTAATGAGTATTATATCCCACCTGATGATGACAGGAAAACTGTTGAAATTAATCGTGAAAAAAATTTTTAATGGCGTTATCTTATAATAATTGATATAATTATCATTATCACATAATTTAGGGTTTTGTTTGGTCACGTAAAAAAGTGATTTTACGTAATAATAAATATTTCATAGCAGCGATCTTCAACAAAAAATTAACACCGGTTCGTTACGTGCAAAGCTTTAAAAACCAAAGGTTTGAACATTTAATTTGAAATTTTTCTTGATAACTCGTTAAAATTTCAAGGAAAACTTTATAAAAATCTTATTTGGTCACAGTGAAATGACAGGCATGGTGTACAGATTGTCAAGCTAGGATAAAATTATTTTATTAGTTTTTTAATTTTCAGCTCTTTGTAGCCTAGTAGTCAGACTGCAGAAGAAATTGATGAATTTCGATCTTATATAAGAAGCGGAAATTTTAGAAAAATTGCTAAAATAATTGAATAAAATTTGGTAAGAAATAATTAACTAGAATTAGAAGGGATTGATAAAATTTTATTGATTAGTGCCTATAAAGATTTGCATTTGTTAACGGTAATCTCCCACAAATTTACCTGTCGCTATTTTGAAAAAAAGCCTCTTATGAGGCACTGTATTTTTTTCAATTATTTTTAAATTGTCTTGTCAAGGCCTCACATAAAGTTTGAAGGGAAAACCTCGTAAGGGAAACCTCGTATAGGTTAAATATATAATTTTAATTTAGATTTAATATCTAGTTCTAATATATTTATGAAGAATATCACCTAAAGAAATCAACCGTTATTGACTTTAATAACATATTTTATAGATGGTTGGATTTAAGAAACGCATATGTAAATAAATTGTCAAATGAAGAGGAAAAAACAGAATAAATTTGAATAGATTATAATCCAAAGAATCAATTTTTAATTCCAAGAATAACTCTCATTACTAAACTCGCCTTTTAAGTGATGGACTACCAAGAATACATGCGTATGATGGTAGCATGGAGTTCATAAATTAAATCGCCAGCAAATAAAAATCTCAGTGCTCATTTCCAATCATTCTTAAATATCACTATGTTTTAGATCCTTTAAATTTTACAATATTTTAATTTGCAATATATAGTGAAATTCCTGTTACAAAAGCTATAAATGATATGCTTTCAATTCTATTCAATTTTGATACTTGTTTTGGTTGAGCTGTATAATATATTGGGCCAAAATTAAAAATATTGAATTTGAAATGGGTCAGGGGTTGGAAAACTAATCCTATTGGTGTTATTATGCCTTTGTAATGAATTATTAGGGTATTTCTTACCATCTCTCAAACTTCAATATTGCAAAAATGTTGGGTTTTAGATTACTTTAAGTCGGTTCCCTCTGACTCCTCGTGTCCTTTAAATCAAAACAATAAACGACCCAACGTATATTGAAATAACAGATTCACAATTCTTTATCACCACTCTACAATTAATAATCAAAGTTCCGTTTGAACGATTCTCTGCTGGGCGTTGATGCTTTGCAAATAGATAATATTCACCTTTTATTCCTTTAGATTCTCTTGACCCACGTTTTCCTCGGTTTCTGCTTGATTTAATTCCTTTTTCAACTTTCCGTATTCCTAATTCTATGTCTTCTTTTCCTTAATTCGTTTTGCCTATTTCTAACTCGGTTTCTTCTAACCTTAGCTGAGGCAAAATGCCGATTTTTTCTGATTTTCCCTTTCCTTATATACTCCTCGAAATCGGGATGACAAATGGTTATTGCCGAGCCAATCTTTCACTTGACATTTGCTCCCACGTATCTACTTCGGCTGTCACCCATAATGGTCCAACGAATCCAGATAATAAATGGCCCTTCCGGCCTTCCTACACGCGCTATCTTCTCCTTGCTCTTTTCCAATTAATCATTGTGTCAAGCTAATGGGCCCAAATCTTCCTTCTGTTTGCTTTTCTTCTTGTTTACCCAGCTCGGGTTTCCTTTATCTCTCGGGTTCTCCATTGGCTCGGGTTTTCCATTAGCCAATTAATTAATTAATTAACGTTTTCTGTTTTCATACATTTGAATGCTTTTCGACCCTTCCTAACCATTTTCTGATAAATCCCTAACCATCATCTTGTTGACCATTAGCTAATCTATACCTGTGCCGTTTTCCCAATTCGATTTCGATGATTTTACAATTTATTGATTTTTCTCGGATTTATGGATTCTTGCCTTTCGTAATTGCTTTTGGCATTTTCTAATACTGCTTCCATCACATTTTCCTTTACTATCAATTCTGTGCATGATCCCGCTTTTATTTGTCTTTTCTCTTCACTTATTAACCTAAATTTCATTTTAATTTACAGACCTCAACAAAAAACTTAAATAAAAATGATATCTCAAAATAAAAAAAATGTGAAAAAAGACAATTTTTATTTGCACAATTTTGCACATGCCTTAGAGGGAACATCGGATGAGATTATTTTATATTTATATTGACTGAAATCAAGATTTGCGGTTATGAAGCGGGCTGTAAAAGCTTTAGACGAGAGCCTTTGAAGTGTTTATTTTTATCAGAATATTTTTTGTTTCTAATTACAAATTAGTTACTTATTATAATTAATTGGAAATACCATCATGTAATATATTATATTTATTTGGGGAAATTAACTGGTAGGCATTTTTTAATCCATTGATTTATGTGACTACTAAAATATCTAATTTTTGGACATCTCACATTTCACGATATTTTAATTACCATTTTCAAATCGTTAAACAATTAAATGATAATATAATACTTCACTGAAAGACTTATCTTATCATTTACTTGTTTAACATTTAATTTATTCTGTTAACAAGAAACCACCATTTTTTATTTTAAAATTGCTAATAAAGTCACAATAAATCATATAAAGAAAGAATTTCTCCTAACAAGTCTTAGACAGAACTTAGACTTGTATTTTGTTTACAATCGGTTTTTGAATTGCTAAAAAAATAAAGGAAAATCTTATATAATTTTGAAAATATGTCTTGAACAAAAGGAAAATAGTCACTGTTTGAGTTGGGGTTTTACATAATAATATATAGTTTGTTTGATTGAATCAGTTTACACATTGCCCAGAAACTATCGTGTTATGTTTATGTCCATCGAACATTTCCCTTAAGAAGCCAATATAAACTGTCTGTTCCTGAGAAATATTGGTAATGCAAAAACACACGCAATATCTTTCAGAATTGACGGTCACTCTAACAATATCTTCTTCAAAAAAATACGGACCCAAAATACAAAATTCTGCTATCGCACACCATAGAGTTTCATGTGGACTTTGCAAGGCGCGTTCGTGTAACTCATGAGGATTGTTTTGAAACCAATAGCGGATAAAACTCTTATTATTCAAAAAACATAAAATAAAATGGCGTTATATGTACAGTTGATAAATAAAAATACTTATTAATTTAATTTTATTTGGTTTTATTAAATGTATCAGATCTTTTTTTTGTATATTCAAAACATTATTCCTGATATTTAAGTCAACTTTCCTAGGCGCTCGCAGTATGTATTATAAGTAATCTAATAATTACATTACCTAATTAATAATTATCGTGAATGGTTTGATAAGTGTTTGTATATTATTGTATGCCTGAAACGTGTCTCATATTTCATGTTTATTAGAGTTAGTACTAAAACAAAAAATATATAAAAGAAAGGTATAACAAATATTGTTAAAATCAGTAAAAATCTCCAAATAACAAAAGTACAAAATCAAAAATAATTTACTAAAAATCGAAAATGAATACTAAACGGGGGGCAGGTATGGTCGAACGCCAAATGGAAAGAAAAATTCAGAAATTATAATGAAAATTTAACATGGGGTTGACAAGGAAAGTTATAACGAAAAAACAAATTAATTACAGTTAATTAATCCGTTATGGGAAGTCCGAGTGCTGAAGGAAACAGTAAGACATTGAGACGTAACTGATTAGATAGGAAAGCGAACTCGCCCGATCGCCAATCCGGGAAAAACAAATTAGAATGATTTAATAATCCTCAAAATATTTACCCAAGATTCTCGAAAGCTTATTATTGCCATTAATCCTAAATTCTGTAGATAATTTCCCTTTCAGAAAAAGTATAAAAAGAAAGCTCAAAAAACAGACCAGTCTGGTCGAAGAAACAAGAAAGGAATAGAGCGAATAAGTCAGTTAGCGATCAGAAGACAAAACTAGTAATTTAATGCAATTTTGAGCTTTGAGGTTTTTTATTTGCGAGCATTACTTTTTGGAGTGAAAGGTGCAAATCTAAAGACGAATTGTAATTGTGATTGAAGTTTAATAAAGTTATTCTGTGTTAGGTCTCGAATATTTGTTTAAATAAGAACACGAGAAGTCAGAGAAAACCAACTTGCAAAATAATAACCCAACATGTTATTCTGTGTTAGGTCTCGAATATTTGTTTAAATAAGAACACGAGAAGTCAGAGAAAACCAACTTGCAAAATAATAACCCAACATGTTTGTTATTTCGTAATAGTCTTCGATCTTTGAAATGTTATATCTATGTCATATATCATAAAATGGATATTAGAAAATTCTAGACTTTGATTTATTTACCATGGCGACCACGCCAGCTTAGGAAGAAAATGTCATACCTCATGTTCTATTATTATCGACTAGATCAGTGTTTCCCAACGTGGGGCTCACGCCCCACTTGGGGACAATTTCAATTTTAGGGAATATATGTTAATTTTAGGTTTGAGTTACGTTTTCTTTATTTTCTTCAGTAAAATTCGAGAATAGTCTACGAAATTTTAATATCCAATTCTTATTTAGTTTTATGTCTTTTTATTATAACGGATATCACCGAATAGTATCAGTGATACTATAAAAATAATATCATCAAAAAAAAATATAGTGATATTATTCACTGCTTTGGTCATTTTAATAAAAAATAAGTTTAGATAATTATCAAAAATTTATTCATCATCATCATCCAAATACTCAACGTCCTCATAATAATCATTTTCATCAAGTATAGACTCGTTATTTAATCGGGATTCGGTGTTTGAAGAAATCCACGCCTTACAGAACTCCACTCCATATACATCGTGTTTGGCAATATGCCAATCCTCATAATTTTCGCTAAAACCTGCTGCTGTTATTGAATTTTTAAGAGTTTCGATTTTCATATCATCCCAAGATTCCCTAACCCACGAATTGACCAATGAAAATGTTGGTGGTTTTGGATTCCAATTTCTTGTATACTCAACAGACTCTGAATTCTTCCATTCATTTATTTCAATGTTTTAATATGGTGATATTATTTAAATAGTATCACTAAATATAAATGAATTTAGTTATGGTGTAGTATTAATGATACTATTAGGTGTAGTGATACTATTTGGTAATATACGTTAGATCGAAAAAATATTCTTTTCATTATATTTTTTAGTAAGAAAATTTTTGGGTTTTATCTAAGCAGAAGATCATCTTTTTCATTATCTTCTGTTTATAATTAAACAGTATGGTAAGCATAAAAACAATAGATGAGTAAAATCGTGTTAAAAGATTCAATTCTTTATTTTTCATCCGCAAAAAAACTATGGCAACTTTTTTTGATTTTTTCTTCAAATCTTATCCAGAAGTTTTTTAAATAATGAAAAATAATAGTAAGAAATTTTAGTTTCTTAATTGTTTAGTTATGTTATATTTAAAATAATAGTAAGAAATTTTAGTTTCTTAATTGTTTAGTTATGTTCAAATTTTCATTATTTTTTTGAATATTTTAAAAACTTTTGATCATTGTGTCTTTTAAAAAATATAAATGTTAAGGGAATGCCGTAATAATACTGTCAGTAGAAGAATTGATGAAATGAGTAAAGATGTGGAGAATCAACTTGTTGAGAAACTAAAAACTTTAAATTTCTCTTTACAAATGGACGAATCAACTTTTAGAGACAGCGAATCGATATTAATTGCTTACGTAAGATACATTGATAAAGAGGAATTTTTTGAAGAATTTTTATTCAGCAGATCGCTGGAAAGCACAACAACTGCGAAAGATATTTTAAATCATCTAAAAGATTATCTTACAATTAATAATATACCTCTAAGTAATATTACTTCCTGTGCTTCAGATGGAGCTCCTAGCATGATGGGTAAAAAAATGGCTGCCTTAAATTACTTAAAGACGAAAATCCAGAAATGATGATTATTCATTGTGTCATTCACAGAGAAAATTTGGTAGCCAAGAAGATTTCTCCTAAGTTAAATGAAGTTTTACAGTCAGTTATAAAATGTATTAATTTCATTAAAGCCAATTCAAAGAATGAACGTCTTTTTAAGTTATTCTGTAAAGAACAAAATGAAGAATATATTCGACTTTTATTACATACTGAAGTAAGATGGCTTTCAAAAGGAAATTGGTTTGGCTAGATTCATGGAGCTTTTTGATAGTCTTAGTGTCTTTCTTTCCGACAAGATTGAGATGAAATTCTTAATGACGAAAGATGGTAAGGCTTATTTGAGCTATTTAACAGATATCTTTGAGAAGTTTAATACTCTCAACAAGCAACTTCAAGGAAAAAACAGAAATCTTATTGAAGTTAAAGCAAAAATTTTTAGTTTTATTTCGCTTTTAAAAATAAGTATTAAATCACTCTCAAAGAAAAACTTTGAAAGTTTTAATTGGCTTCAGAAATGTGAAGTAAGTGAATCAGACAAGTCAGTGATTCTTGACCATTTAAAATTACTTACAGAAGACTTAGAAGAGAGGTTTTCAGACTTCAAAGAAATTATCTTCCCAAATTGGATAACACAGCCGATGCTTATAGATTTGGCAGAATTCGAAAATTTCGAATATATAGAAGAAATCGCTGAGATTCAAAACGATGAATCAATAAAAAATCTGTTTGGTTTGAAAGGGATAATGGCATGGCTTAGCGATGAGATGAATAAAAAATATCCAATGTCAACATCTTATGCAAGAAAACTATTATTACCATTTCCCACTACCTATTTATCTGAATGTGGATTTAGTGTAAATAATGATTTACTTATCAAGAAGAGAAATCGTTTAGATATCATCGAAAGAGGAGATCTAAGGCTTAAACTTACCAACTTCGAACCTAATATTAAATCACTCTGCAGTAACCATCAGAGTCAATTGTCTCATTGAATAAAAAAATTAATCTTTATCTTTTAATTACGTATATCAATAAAAATAGTTGGAAATTTTTTAAAAACTGTAAAATGTTTTGCATAGGGGGGACAAAAGAAAAAAAAATTCAGATAGGGGGGACATGAGCTAAAAAAGGTTGGGAAACACTGGACTAGATGAAGCTATAAATTCCTGATTGTATCAATTTTTTAATTTCAAGTAACTTTTAAGACGTGAATTTTGATTTTATATAATTATGAGATCATTATTCAAGTTCTTAAATATTACTGTTAGCCAGCATTTATAATATAACATTGATAATAATTAAATTTCAGGTATTTTTAGGAATTTTATGAAATTCACCGATTTTTTATTTGGAATTATTTCAATGAAATGTAAGTTAGATATATTTTTGACTAAATAAATAAACAATTTTTTAATGCAATTTGAAAAGCGGCGTACATGGATGAAATAGTTTTTTAAATTTTTATAATTTTTTTCCAGCTCATTTTCGATGGCCCCATATTTTTAATATTTATAAATAATTGCTTTAATTATTCCTAGTAATCTTCCAAATTCTTTGTAATTGTCCCCATTCTGAAAGTCATTAATAAGCCGAATTTTTGTCACTTTCTGTATATCTATGAAAATATTAATTTATTTAAATTTACGATTTGCGAATTTCTTTCTGCAAATCAAAAGATCTTGCTTTCTTTCTCTCGTTTTTTAATAATTTAAAAATAACTATATTTTAACAATATGTTAACGGTTATTTATTTCGGAACAAAAACCTATATAAGAAATTTGCATGCATTTTTCATTATGGGTTTTGTGTTGTTGTGTTCAATTATTTTTCTCTGACCTTCACAAATCCTATAATAAAGTTATTAAATTTCGGAACAATAAATTTCCACACACAGATAAGTTTGTGTGTTCCTATACTATAAATTTATTGATTTTTTTTTTAGATTTTAGAAGTTATTAAATTTCGGAATTAGGTGTATACCACGCACCGATAATCTCATTCAAATACCCATTTGTGTCATCACCGCAAAAATCGCCTGATACTTTAGACCAGGCCCGAGACAATTGTTTCTTTTGTCTATTCGAAAATCGATCTCTGATCTTACCAGAAAGAAAATTATTCAAAATATAATTGATAAATGTGCATTAGTTAACAAAAACAAATCAAAATTACACAAAACATTGATTATTAAATATTACACATCTATTATTTAAAATTAAATCGAACTTTCACTAAGTAGCGCATTTTGACTTGGTTTTGTTTGTAAACGATATATTCATTATAATTCAGTACATATCCCTTGCGCTTCTTCTCCAATCCAGTATCAATTGGAATCCCAACGGGAACTATCGTACCATCAGCCCTAAGAATAGAAAGATAATTATTATTGATTATATTATTCTGTTGATTTTACAAATGCTTCCATGTGGATTGATCCGGAGCGATAATTCCAAGCCCTTTGACACTATGACAGTTAGGTGGTAGTTTATTAGCTCGAGAGTTTTCTTTGATTAATTCATTACATGTTCCCAATGATACCTAGAGCAAAAAAAATTTTTGATTTTTTTAATTGAATGAATTTTACTTCACACAACAACAAGAAACCAGTATTTTTCGATCGCGTTGGATAAACATAGTTTGCGGACTTTGTACTCATGTCAGCAAAATAAATACCCTTTCCAAACATGTGTCCGGTAACAGGTGCTTCTGCAGGGGCGATTCTTAATCCTTGGCTGATAATTCCACCGTAATTAGTGGTTCTTGAACCATGCCAAAGAAGCATTCTGAGTGGCAAAGTAAAGCTGAATATTCTATTAAAAGAATGAACCTATTTCCTTTATCGTCGAAATTTTTCCATTCTTGTTCCTTTCTTACCTCAAATAAATCGAGCATTTCGAGATTGTATGTCGTATGCGTTGAACCATGAGTGAATAATAAGTAGTCATTAATAAGCTGAAATATTTGATTTTTAGTTAGTTGTATAAACTGTTAAAATTAAAAGTTTAGAAAGTAAAATCAAACTTTTAAATCAATATTTGTACTTAAAAATTGATTTAAAATAAAGTTTTGAAAATTTCGCATTTATTATGAATTTCAGGTAATTTATGATAAATTTTTGCAAACTGGAAGATTTATTAAATTATCATTTAAATACATTTTTGAAGCTATTCTAAAACGTTTTCAATAACAATTTTTTCTTATATGACTGTAGTAATTTTCTTTTGTGATTTCGATCAATTTTTTAATCAATTTCTGAGTATTTAATAATCATTAACATTAAATTTAATATTTAAATTGTAAATTACGTTTTTCGGTGTTTTCTCCTATATTTTTGATAATTTCCGGTAATTTATCATATTCCAAATTTATAAATAAGTTTTAATTGGAATTTTTTAATAAATTATAATTTACATTGCTCTTTTTTACTTTTCTGTTCATGAAGGTGAATGTGAAAAATCGTAGAAAAATCTTCAAATTGCAAATTTTTGTAATCAAAAAAATCCTGTAATAAATGATTGCTGTTCGTAATTTTTTTCCGTGTGTGTGTTAATTTTTTAGTAGAAGCAGGTCTGTGAAGTTGGAGTCATAAAAATCGATTGACTCCTTTTTATTATTTAAAAATGTTCACTAATGCAGTAATTGGAATAAAAAATGTAACGTTTAGAGAAAAATTTACTAAATAATAACATTCTGTATTGATTGGCATCTATGTTGACCCAATGGTTTGATCCCAATTTACAGAATTTATCTAACGTGCTAAAATATATCAATTGAAGCTAGCTTTTTCTTTTTTTAAAGTTTTTTCGTTATTTTTTAACAAATTTAATAACTTTTTTTAATTTATTGCAAATTTTATATTTAATATAAATTAATATAAATTATGTAGGTGTAAATTATATGATCATTGTGTATAGTATGGTGTGTATATTTACGTGTGTAGTATGATGTGTATATGTATGTATGTAGCGTGGTGTGTAAATGTATATGTGTTTGTATTTTATTTTTATCGCTAAAAATACTTTTCTGATTTTCTATAGATGTTTATTTTTTGATTATATATAAATTAATTATGACTTATATTTTCGGTAACCATACGTCCTTTATTCACTGCAATTTTCTTCAGGGCCGTAACAAGGGTGGTGCGAGTGGTGCAGTCGCACAGGGTGCACATCTGAAAGGGGCGCAAAATTGGAATTTAACATTTTTTTAATGTTACCAAAAGTAACAAAATATAAATAAAATAAATTATCAAATGGCCTGCAAAACGACGCCCTAGCTAGCCTATCTTTAACATTGCTGATTGGACTGGTCCACTAGCGTGCCTTCGTAGGTGTGTATTTTGTAAAATGTTAGTCCACAAAATGGGTTCCTGTCATTTTTTCAATTAGCAACAGAATTTTAAGAGCATTACTACTTATTATGATAGCTGGAGATGAATACATAGTTAACAATCTTAACATGAATATTATAATTATTATAGTAGGCTGTTTTCAATTCTCGGTTTAGGGGCGCCAGATGCCTTGTTACGGCCCTGATTTTTTTTATTTTCTTTTTATCTTTTATTTTTTTCGAATTCTTTTATTTTCCAAAAAAATATGGTCACTGTACGTATAATAAACCTCAATCTATGGCTAAAAGTATAGCACATATAGCATATTGTTATAGCATATTGGACTTGGAAATGGTGTAAAACGATGTAAATTGAACGGAAAATTTATTAGTAAATATATGTTAGTTATTTTCATTATTTTCAAAGATTTTTTCTATTGCAACAAAACTTGAATCGTATTTTTGGAAAAAGCTTCCAATTGTCAACACTGAATTTTTATAAATTTGGGTTGAACATTGCGGTTGGATAACGAACATTAATGTATTCAGTTCAATTTTGTTTACTATTTTATATTCTCGTCACCATCATAGATTTTCAATTATGCTAATATCTGGGTTAGATGAGCGCCTTAATGGTTTTATACGTAAAAGACGGTATTTCAAAATTAAGTTTCATTGATACATTTTTTATACCACCTATCTATTTTTCATTTCTCGGAATTATTGATTTATTGTAAATATTCTTGGGAATTTTTTATTACCACGTTTCTAGTGATTTTGATACAAAGATCTTGTTGAATTACCAAAATCGTTTGTTTTCACTTAAAATAATATTGTTATTCCAATTTACATCATTAATTATAAAGCGTTCTCTTTGCTGCTTTATTTTTAAAGTCCGTGAAATAAAAAATATTAATGAATTAATTTGTATTTATAATAGAAATTGTAATAATAATAATCGTAATCAAATTGTATCAAAAAGATATTTTAATAAAATTTTTGATGATGTTGTTTTTATATTAATTTTAAAAAATATTTTTTGTATGAGAATGTTAACAATTTTTTTGAGTTTTTAAAATAAAAATAATTTTTATATGATTAAAAAATGTTTTTCAAAAATTTTAATTTGTTAATTTGTTTCAATGTTATTATTTTCATTTAGTTGTGGTTAATACGATTCCTAGCCTGAAGAAGACTGTTAAACGGTCGAAATATATAGCAATGTTATATTTTAATATACTCAGTTGGCGATTTTCTATTATAAAAACTTTGCCTTCTTTCTTTGATTATTTAATTTATATTTAAATTATTTAGGAGAATCGCTCTAAAATTGGAATTTTAAGATAAAATATTTTTAATGAAAAACGATATTAAATAAAATAAATCCTAAGAAAAATTACCTGATAAATCGGATTATCTGATGACACTAAATTAATATTACAATGAAGATTGTTATAATGCCGATCTAGAGGATGAACATGTATATCATCAGATTCATTGATAAGCTTCAATGCAATCTTTATGTCACTTAACGTTTCCAATAACTCCAGTTCCCTTTTAATTTCTGGTATAGATCGTATGAGAGGTGGAATTCTCATTCTAATAAAATTCCAGGTTATATAATTATTTATAAGTCAAATAACATAAAAAATAATTCGTCAAAGATGACGAATAAACCATGATTAAAGAACAGCTTCATTATTTATTACTGATTTGACTCCAAGGTATGTTTTGGTAGACAGCAATAGCAAATCTAATTGCTTTCTTTACATCAACTTTAGAATACTCAATAGCGATAAACTACAAAAGAGATATCGATATATTTTTTCATTTTTTCGAATTTTCGGTACAGTCTTTTTTAAGTGATTTTGTAATGGGTCATTGCATAATGACCATTTTTGGCGCACCTACCCACCTTGTCACTTTTGGTTACATTTCGGTTGATCCAGCATATAGTGACGTCATTTTATTGTTCAATAAAGAAGGCTAGTCTAGTGGTACCATATGGTCCTCTAGACTGCTAGGGAGCTTGCCGTAGCAGCAATAATTGTTAGTCATCGTTGTCTAGTCAGTGTCAGCATCACTCTAACATAGTAGCAGAGGAAAATGGTTGCAATAATAATTCTTGTGGTCCATAAAATACAACTAGTGCAACGTCACATTCAGCTCAAATCATCAACCCACCCACGTCACTTTTCGTCACGTTTTCAAGGAAATCGAGCGTGACGTAATTATGCAATATCCCCTAATACATATATCACTTGAAAAAGGTTTTCCCGAAAATTCGTGAATATAAAAAAACATCGATATCTCTATTGATATTCATAGTCAATTTTATAATAAATACAATGTCAATTAAAAAGAAATCAGAGAAGAAAATTGAAAATGTTTTTATAATATAATCTTCTAGAGAATTTAATTTTAACTTTAATAGAGTAAAGAACTTTTGAGAAATATTTCTGATGTCGTGCATGTATTGAGAATTTTTATAATTTCTAAAATCTTTATACCTCGAACAGTACAGTTAATCGGTTCTGGAATTTAGCCGTACTATTTGAAACCGGACTATTCGAGGCATTCTGGCGCTAATAAATTTACAGCTTAGTACTCCTATTAAGAAATTTAAAAATCGTGATTATAATCTAGTAAACAAAAAATATTTTGTTATGTATTTTTATTTTTCTGATATTCAAGAGCATATCTGATATCACAAGCATATTTAACACAGTTGTACATTTAAATATATATTTATTGAAATTTATAAGCCAGCAATACCAATTCATTGCAACTAAATCATCGTTTTCGGAGTCTTCGTCCAGCTCTTCATAAGCTCGCTATTCGTCTATTTTCATAAGTGTTTCATTATCGAGATCTTTCGCGCTAGATCGACAATTTCATTAGTAACTTCAGAAAAATATTTCTCAAAACCAAAAAAATCGTTAGCACAATGCGGTATTAGATTTTTCCAAATGTTTTTATAATATAATCTTCTAGAGAATTTAATTTTAACTTTAATAGAGTAAAGAATTTTTGAGAAATATTTCTGATGTCGTGCATGTATTGAGAATTTTTATAATTTCTAAAATCTTATATATAAACAAGCTACTAATTTTACTATTTTATTTTTAGAGGATTATCTACTGACTATCTAAACTAATATATTAAAATTAATATAAAATCAAGCAAATCAAAATCGTATAAAAATTAAATGTGAAAAAAGGAATATGTTCGAATAAATTTTGAAATTTGTAGGCCAAAAGAAAATAGAAAGAAATCGTAAATGTTCATAATAACAGTGAAAATGAACCGTGGATTCTATGCTAAAAGATAAAGATTGATTCTACAAAATGATGAATTTTACATATGCATGTTGAAAAATTATTAAATGTTGAAAGCACAATTAATCATTTCAATATTGATCCATTTGATAAAATATGGTACAAATGCCGTGAGAATATTATTAAATGTTGTGAGAATGAAAATTTAGAAAGGAGAATGATAAAAGAAGTTCAATTGATCAATCACAACCAAGTGATCTAGATGTTCTAGCAATAGAAAATAATACTACCAGAAAATGAATATTATTGATTTCATTGCCAAATTTAACATAGAAAATAAAAATATTATAAAAAATAAAATGTAATATTGAACTGAATTCAAAATTAAAAAACTAGTTTTAAATTATAATTTATTTCTTATTTTTATGTACTTATTTATTCTTGCTCAAAAACCGGTAACATCGAAATCATCAAATCATTTCACTGCATTGAAGTGTGCTTAATTTGTGATATTCCATATACATTCCAGATGATGAAACATTTTTAATATTTTAATAGTAAATAATATTTAAAAAGAAAACGCGTTAATCAAAGAGTAAATGTATTTAAATTAACAGTTATAATGCTAACGAACATAATATAAAAACAAACGAAACGTATTATTATTTTCAAAAGATTTTCTACTGACTATTTAAAGTAGTATATTTGATATTTTTTCAAATACACATTTTTTATATTTTTGATTCACCTATGATCTGTTTACATTTCTATTTTAACATTTTAGCTGTTTTATTACCATTGTAGATAAAATTTTATTTCAATCTTTTTAATTAAATGAATTACTTTATAATCAATTTAAATTTTTATTAATATTGGTTAATGATAAAATCATTTTAATGATTTAATAATTAAACTTTAAAATAATTATAACAACTTTTTTTCCAATTTCACCACTGATTATTTTTTCCATTGAATTTATTAAAAAGAGAGCTTGAAGAATATAAATCAGTAATATATCGATGTTTGTTGATACTCACGAATTATTTGATAGCGGATTTATTTATAAAAATTATGATTCCAATAAATAAATAAATATTTCATTTCTGCAGTGTTTATTAAATGAAATATTTGGACCTGAAACAGAAATTATTTATTTATTTGAATTATATTTTCAATTGGTAATCAATAATATATCGAATAAAACTCTGATTTACCCGAAATCATGCGGTATTCTAGTGTAATATGTGTTGCACGCATGGACCAACGAGCTATTGCTAGAATGACCCTCGCTCAATAATCCTTCAATTTCTCGCAGAGCTAGGTAACCAGCTTTAATTTGTGCCTCGGTCAGGCGTCCTAGAGGCACCTTATTATGATCATATTTCATCTCAGACACAACATCATTCATTTCTGTCAAATCAAAGACAATTCGCATGAGATCCTGTCAAAGTTTGTCAGTAGACATTTATAATTTATTTTATTCACTTGTAATTTTTCTTCTAATTTACTCTCGATCGGTTCTAATTTAACTTGACTCTCAATTTTATTTGTTTCCAAATTTTCATTTTTGAAGTAATCGATTTGGACAAGATCATATTTGCCGATGACTTTCTGAAATCTCTGTCGATCTTGCCAGACATTCTTAGTTTTATCGTAGAACCTATTAGATAGGTTTATTATTGGAAGCATAAATTTACTAACTACCTAACTTTTTCATAAAGCATTCTTTGGCAGCAGTAAGGTTGTTATTAAATCTAGTTAATTTCATTTGCCCAATTTTCCCTACACGAGCCCATCTCATCCAAACGTAGTAAAAAGGTTCGTTTTCATCTTTCAATAATTGAATTATATAAAATTTGTTGTTGTTGAATTGCAAGTTTGTCTGAAATTTCAGTATTATTATTATTTTTTTTATTATTAATTAATTTATTATTATTATTATTATTATTATTATTATTATTATTATTATTATTAATTTATTTATTATTTTTATTATTGATATTTATTATTAATTAATTTATTATTATTATTATTTTATTATTAATTAATTTATTATTTTTATTATTGATATTTATTATTAATTAATTTATTATTATTAGTATTATTATTATTATTATTATTATTATTATTATTATTATTATTATTATTAATATTATTATTATTTTTTACTATTACTAATACCATAACTATTATTATTATTAATTTATTTATTATTATATATTTTTATTATTGATTTACTAATTATTTATTGAATAATTAATAAATGAAAATTTTAAGTTTTATTAGTCTCGAATATTCGATTATTAAATAATCCCTTCCAACTATATAACATATATTTTATGCCGCTACAAGAAACCATCGATTTTTGTTGTTGAATTGCAAGTTGGTCTTGAATTCAGTATTATTATTATTATTATTATTATTATTATTATTATTATTATTATTATTATTATTATTATTATTATTATTATTATTATTATTACTATTATTATTATTTTTATTATTTTTACTATTACTAATACCATAATTATTATTATTAATTTATCGATATATATATATATATATATATATATATATTAGGGTGGCCCATGCAGTATAGCAAAAAAATAAAAGTTTTAAACTTCACCTTCTCACCCTTCCAACTTGTTCCAATGTTGAAAAGAAAATTTTCTGTGAAATATTTTCTGAAATTTCTCGACATTTAGAGGTGGCCCAACAATCTAGAAGTTTGAAGTACAAATATTTTAAAGTGGTTTTTATACGTTTTTGCTACTTGTACAGTGTTTGACGAAATTATGAGCAGCAAAATTATCTCATTTTTATTACAACATTAACTGTAGTGAAAACAGAGACATATTTGACAATAAACTAGTTTACTAGTTTAGTTTATCACTGGGCCTATAGTCACTAGCCAGTCAAAGTCGACAAACTCAAAAGTCGAACATTACTATCAGTCACACAGTCAGTACACATTAGGGTAAAATAACAACAGTGCATGGAACATGGAAACTGAAAACATGGTGATTGAACACAGTTTTTAGTCGTAACTACTAATTAAGATCAGTCCGAGTTTGATAGTTAAGGTGTCGTTGGCGTAGATGACATGGCCATCATGAGACCGAATTTGCTGCAGTCTGGAAACAGCCGGCGATGTTCGCTAACGACATGCAACATGAATTGAAGCTATTCCTCATCCTTGGTTAGCTTTTTATTGTAGTCCTGAATGAGGGCTACCCCTCTCTCAGCTCTGTCATTCACAACAGCCAATCCTTTAACAGTTCTCAGTGCACATTGGTATGTTTCATCCTCATCCCATTCTGATGGATCTTTTGACATAAATGACGTCAGTAACCGCAGAAGACGAAACATGGTCATTGAATTGGCTGTGCAGAACTGTTCGAGACCCTTGCTGTTTGTGAAGGCTGATGTTTCCACTCTGGGACGTTTAGGTGGATGCTCAGGTGCAGCATTCTCCATGGCTGCAAGCATCAGCTTCTTGGTTTCAGCTGGAACTCTGGAGTCAAACAGAGCGAGTGTTACCAGCTCTTCTGAAATATACCACAGATGCAGTCCCAGCTTTTTGCTGGTTACAGATGAAATGTTTACATCGGGTATTCAAGGAGCTGTCTCATCAACAGGAAATCATTCAATGGTGCATTTATTGCCAGAGGTGCTGTTATCCATACTCTGAGATAGACAAGCACACCAAATGCAGCAACAGCAGTGATTCCCTTCAGCTCACTCTGTGTCATCTTGAATTGTGCTCTGAAAAGCCACATCTTGATATTGTACAGCACTTTAGCCAACCACCTTGCTCGATGCATTGCACCTGGAGACTGAAAGTGAATCCCCCTGGAAGGAGCCTGGCCAAGGTAAATCATAGACAGTCCCAGGAACTCCCGGTAATCATCTCGTGGCTGCTGCACCTCAAGTTGCATGCGAGCAAATTCCAATAATTTATTTCGACTATTAGCAATGAGATTGTCGATGAATGGATCCGTTTCTGCTGGCTGGTAGTTGTCACGATCTATGAATTTCCAGTGCTCCTTGAATCTTTTGAAGATTGATATGTCAGGGCTTGATGAACCTCGTACCATTTGGTCAAATGCTGCACCGACAATAAGTTCCATGATGTGATGACGACAGGCCAAGTATAGGAGATCTTTGGCCAACATCTGTTGAATTAAGACACAAGCACCTTGCTTATCACCAGTGTTTGAACTTGTTGTGTCAAAACACAAAGCCACAACCTGCTTTTCGATGCCCCATTGCTTTATCTCGTTGACCACGGCAGTAGCTTGGGATTCACCAGTTCCAGATGACAGTTTTGGAACTGCAAGCAGCTGTTCACAACCAACACCTGAGATGAGAATTGGTAACCTGTCGACGTGTTCTCTAGTTGTCAAATCTTCCAATAACTTTCCATCCCAGTGGACAGTCAGATGGTTTACAGATAGAAATTCTGATTTCAGCTGTGATGCTGCAATTGTTCTAGCTTTACACCTGGCTCGGTGGATTGAGTTCCTGCTGATGTTGAGGGAATCAACATTGTGACCAAGGCTGGATGCTGTTTCACACAACACATAAACAGCATTTCTGGAGGATGTCTGTGTTCTGTCCAGAGCTGCCATTAGCCCAGGAGTCAATACATCAGTCTTAGCTTTCTTTGGCACTGGCTTTGTGATACAGTCAGCAGGATCTGTTGATGAGGATGCAACAGGTTTATATTCATCATCACACAAGACAATCTGCTCTTGGTCATGGTCACTGTCTTCACCAGATGATGATTCGAGAGTTGTCAAACAAGCACTGATATTCATTTCATCTACTGACCTTTGCCGCCGCCTTGCTTCAGCTTGTTTGCGTTCACCAGCTGCTCTAGCTTTACGTTCAGTAACTTTATCCCGGACACCCATGGATCCTGGACGCCCTTTTTCTCTCTGGAGTAACAGGAATGCCCTGTCTTCTGGGTTGCTAATGATAGTTAGTGCATCCTGATGGGCTATGTCGAACAATCTTCAAGATGAGAAACAAATTCATGCTCCTGTTTTTTGTGAGCTTCACCAGACCTCGACTTGTGTTTTTGGAGACCCTTCCATTCATAAAAGACTGATTCAAGCTTCTGAATGCAGTGCTGTTCTGCTCTTGTTGGAATGCTTGCTTTTTTCCAGAACTCCATTATCACGTTGATTGTCAGTTTACTGGCTTCGCGAAGAGTAATTTTTTCTACTTTATGTAGGTGTAGAAAGTACCCAAATGTCTGATAATACGATGGCAGCTTTGCACCAAGAATTTCAGGAACATATGATTTAATCAAGTAAACATTATCATTAGATCTTGTTTCCATTCTGTTAAATCTGAAACACAATAACATGGAGAGTGGAGACGATTAGGTTAAGCAAAACACTAGGCATAATTGAATGAACAACTGAAAAATTTTAAATTTGCTGTATAGTACAAGAGTACATTTAACATTGTAAAATGCATTCAACAACGATGTGTTTTTGCATGTAATTCAGCAAAGTAAAATACTGACTATTAATACATGAACATAATACAAGAACAAAGATTGCATAATTACATCTCGACTGATGAGTAATAGCTGACTTTTTGTCTCAAAAATGAAAAACAAATATTAAACATAAACAGAAGAGAATTAGCAAAGAATGTCTAATAAATTCAATAAAATACCAATAAATAAGTAACACTTAAATAGGTTAATCATCCATACTCTCTCAGTCACTGCTATATAACAAACCAATAACTCGCCCTGAATTACCGGCAAAAGAAACACCATGTCAAAACTTCATCACCAGTGGGCCACCTTTAACTATTGTCAAATTGCAGAAATATTTTGCACTAATTATTTTTATAGCAATTGGAACAACTTGGAAGGGTGAGAGTTGTTAGTTTTTAACTTTCAATTTTTTGGGCCACCCTAATATATATATATATATATATATATATATATATATCGATATTTTTAAATTATGTGAAAATTAATTTTGTATTGCTGGCCATAATGCGAATGTGAAGCGCATATTTTCCCTAATGGAAATTCAATGGTCGGACGAAAGAAATCGGTTACTACCGGAGACTGTTGAAGCAATATTAAAATGCGTCGTTAATTTTACATTTAATTGTTACGAAATGCATGAATACATATTAAAAAATACAAATTTGTTAAAGGAGGCAAGCTCAAGCCGTAAATATGATTAGGAGTGTTTTAATAATGTTTTTCCATTTTTGTATTAGAAATACTTGGTTCCTTTATTTTTGTGTTATTAATTTTAAGTTTTATTTATTTTATTGACTTTTCTCAATTAATATTATATATTAAGTTTTTATGTTACAATGAGATTTTTATGTTTTTGAATAAATTGTTATTTTCTTAAAAATTTTTATTGTCCCGGTTTGTCTTGGTGAAAATCTGGCAACTGTAATAATATTAATAATAATTTATTTTTTCAATAAATAATTTGTTATTATCAAAATAATAGTATTATAATTAAATATTATTACTTGATTCAGCATAACATCAAAGACTTCACTATTTTCAACATATATTTTCGCTTTGTTCGATAATTCTTTACATTCTTTATCTATGGGAACTTTTCACGAGTCATGGAATACTAATATATAAATGAACTTACTATCTATTGTCTCCCTCTCTACAGTTGGTTTACTGAGCTTTTCTGGATTTTCATTTAAAGTTTCCTTCTCATTCTTAACTTTCTTATCCCGTTTTGTTGATTTTATTTTTTTATTATCTTCGTTAAAAACAATTTTTGCCTTTTTAGGATTAATAGATAATTCTGAAACAATTAATTGGTCTTGATATCCATTAACGTAATTTGCTAATCTTTTCCTGTTTTTTACTGGAGAGATTAATACTTCCAAGTTTTTCTTTTTTATTAATTTGTTTTTATGAACTATGTTGGGAATATTTGATTTAACATCCTGAACACTTTTACTTCTGGTAGGATATCTTTTATGTTCTGTAATAGTATCCTTTAAGGTTTCAGTTTTATTAATATCAATAAGCTTATAAGTATCTTCTTGTAGATCCATAGATAAATCATTAAATTTTAATATTTTCTTTTGTTTTTTGTTACTATTATTAGAAATTGTAGACTTTTTACCTACAATAATTTAATAGACGTAATAGGTAAAATGTATATTTACATTTAGACATTGTTAAATAAATAGATTTGGTAAATAGTTTCAATAATTATTTAGATAATAAATTTAATTAAACTCTCAAAAATTCTTAAATTTATAAATGAATATTTAAACAAATTTATTAAAAATGTTGCAGAAAATTTATACTTTTAATTATCAAAATATTGAATGGATATATTTTAAAACATTAAAATTAATTAACGGTAAGTAATGTAACTAGAAAATTAAACCATAAAATTAGAAACATATAGATAATCAACAATTCAAAATTCGAACATAATAAGATTTTGATTCGATCTCAATCTTTAAATTTTTTATAATTCCATCATAAATTTGTTAAACTTTCAATAAAAACAACAAAAACTAACAATAAAAACAATACAGTACTTAATTTTATTTTAATATTTTTATTAAATGAATCAAATTAACAATATTTATTGTAAATTATGAAATATACAGAAAAACGATCGATTTTAGCAATTACTATATGCTGGATTAGAGGAGTAACTATTATAATCATAACATGCGAGCCAAAAATTTTTCAAACTAGGGGTAGCCATTGTTAGGTCATATCATAGTACTAGTTATCCACAAAAGAATTGCTAATGCTCTGACGTTTATATGGTTTACGGAAGAATGATAGAATGCACATTTTCGACTTACTTGTTATATTTCCATCCTTCGAAATTTTTTCCTCGTTATAACTATTATATTTTCCTATTATATTTTCACATTTACCACATTCGAGACAAGATTTAATTTTCGCAAAATTGAAAGTAAAGTATTTTATTTTAATACAACACTGAAAAAACTATGAGAATAAAGTTTCTTGTTATTAACTTTAGATACATTTTCACGGCATTTCAATCAAAGTGTAATTTCACGCCCTACATCATTTTCTAAGTAGACCTCATAGTGCAGGCTTCTTGCATTCGGCCTCCGAATAAATAAATATGTTAAACGATGTTTATAGCACCCCTTTAATTTGACTTTTTTGTAACACCAACAAATTTTTATATCTTATTTAAACCATCTTTTTTAACATTTCAAAGATATTTTCAAATGATTTCGAATACTTCCAAACCCACTTTTTCATAATAACTTTGAGTTTCTACAATAATTTTATTTCAATATTCTAAAACTATTTTTATTATTTATCCATCGTATTTTAACTACTTCAGAAATTTTGGAATTTATAACTTTTCGGAACTCTCGAACATTTAGTAATATTTAGTAATATTTAGTAACATTTAGTAATATTTATATTTATCTTATATTTGTAAATATTTATTTTGGCTATGTAATTAAATTCATTTAATTTTTTATAACGAAAATTGTGATTTTTCTTTGAGAAATTTTATTAAATTATTTTTCTTGATCATTTTTATATGAATATAACATTTTGGTTATTGTTTTTTATGGTGGAAGAAGGTCCATTAAATTTATATATTATTATTTTTAAAATGTTTTAATGTGTTGTATTTTGTATCGTCGAGTGATAACCACACTGGGATCTTTCTTGTTTGAGCGGTGTGGAGTGCCTTCAAGTCACCAGCAGAAGGCGGTAGTGACGTCCACATAGAGTGGAGAGCATTACAGTCATCTCTGACAATTATAAAATTGTTGTTTAGGGTATAAAACAACAATTAGTTAATTTTAACTTGCTATTGGCGGCAATGATGGATTTCGCTATTTAATAAAATATTTTAAATTTTTATTTTTAGTTCACTCTTCTGATAGTATTCTGTGAAAATATCTTTTATTTCCATTTATATCTCTTATCGCCAATAATTCAAATTTGTTAACTTCTCTTATGTGTCGATGTCATGTTTGAGTTGGTTTCTGTAATACTTTTTTTTTGGTACTTTGTATTATTTTTTGAGGAAACATTTAGAAAAATATTCAAGTCTGCAATGAAGCTCTAGAGTCTAGCACTATTAAATATAACTTATAATTTATGACGATCTAATAACTGCTTCTGATTTTGATATCTGGCATAGTTGGCCTAACAACAAACCTTGCTTTAACTTGAAACTCGATATTCACGACAAATAACTTTAATTATAATTTGACTTGAAATTGTTCGATCTCAAAAAAATCTTATCTTTTAATTTTATTTGATATTTTTCTTTCGAAATTTTGTTTCGTTTTTTTCTCTTCTCGTGCATTGTTTTTTGCTTTAATACTCTGTTATACAATGGTACTTTCGGATAATTAGCTGATGCTTCTACTTTCATAAACAAACCTTAGACTTCCCTAGTTATCAATTCATCTTTGGATAATGGATCAACTATCCACTTAAAGTCAATTTCTGAAACTTCAACTGATTTGAATTTATTAAACTTCATTTGATCAAGATTTAATTTTCATACGATTACATATCCACATAAATCAACACTTACAAGGAATGAGTTAGTTTCGTTATTGATTTTGAATGTCTATATAATATATCAATCTGTTTGTCATCCTCTTAACTCCATGCAATTATAATATCGTCCATTCCACCAGTGAATGCAACTCTCGATTTGTTGTCCCAAACTACTAACAAAACAACATTCGAATGACCACTCAAAACAAGTTTTGCTTCATCTTTTAATGGAATAATTTCTTCAAATTCGCCCTCATCAAGATCTGTTTCACATGCTTCAATTACTTCATTATATTTACTATCCTTAGCATTTTCAAAATCCATTCCATTTTACAATTCGAAATAATCACGCCAAACGAATTTAAAAAAATCTTTTATTTTCAAACCCAAAATTTAAGTCACCTTTTAAACAAACTTCGAAATTCCAAAATATATCATAATCCAAAATTCGATAAATTAATTCCAATAATTCGAAAGAAAAATAAATCCAAAAACAATCGACAATTAACATTCATGAACTCAAAACTTCATCATACCTTGTTCGCGTCTGTATGCGCACACAAAAAATCCAAATTCAGAACAAAACGCACACATACGACACAATCCAACTCAGGATTGACCACTTAATCTGTTTTAAATTTTACATTATTGCTCTGCAATTACAATATATTTGTCGAAAAAATTGAATTGAATTATTTAAACTTTGAAGCTATATTACATTTTCATAATAGCCATTAATAACATGAGTATGACACAAAATATAGTTCGTGAACTTTTAGCGTGTTTGACTATTACCAGTGATCACAATCTACTGACATCCACCCACTTATGTCATTACCAATGTTGCTTCACAATGAGTGACAAATGGTAAAATTAAAGTTGATGTTACGACGGGAAAGCATCCATAGTAAAGTCTAATAATCTCATGAACCCGGTGGTAACAGCAGTCAAACAATTTATCCACAGATAATTTTATTATACACAGTATTTAAAATGCACTATTCATTTTGGACCTAAAAGTTCTTTTCTGGAATTTCTTCCTAACCCAGATTACATCATGAAAAATAAAAGCTCAATTATTAAGAATTACTCGCAATACAACTAAAATAATTCCACAATACAAGAAAAATCACAAAGATTTAGAGCTTCAAATAAAGATAAGGGAATGTTTATTATTTAATTGTAAATATCTATAATTGTATCCAAACACACAAATCCGAAAAATATAAAATTTTGAAGCACTTCAAATAAGTGATTGAAAGATTCAGAAATCAACAAATAACATTTAAATTTTTGGCTACCAATTTCATATAAATATTTGTAACGGAAATTTATAATGCTACAAATTTCGATTAAGGCTGACATAAAAATTTACTATAATAAAACTAAACCAATTTTTTTTCTGTGTAAACAGTATATTTTTATAACCAAATTCTATCCGGGTGGCCATGTCATTTGTCGACCTCCCATTATATGTAGATGTAAATGAAAAACCGATTGAGCTCCGTCAGATCCATTATTTATAACTATTCTGTAACCATTTACTAACTTTTCTTGATTTGCCACCTTTTTTGCAATAATCATAAGATGTCCTAAAAGTTTCTCATCTGAATCTTCAACATTATCTAACATAGCAATTCTTTTTTTAGGAATAACTAAAAAATGAACTGGAGCTTGGGGTGACACGTCTCTGAAAGCTAAGCAGCTATCATCTTCATATAGGATATCCGCAGGTATTGTTTTGTTGATAATTTTATCAAATATTGTAGGTCGCGTTTTATCACCAGAAATACATGCAACTTTAGCTTTCTCAACTTCTGACATTGTACGAATGCAAAATGAAATATTACTCTAATAGTAATCAGAGGGTAAAATTAATAAATATAATTATAAATTTACTTTACTTAGTGAATTAAAAATTTTTAAAATGTTGCAAAACATAAATTAAAATAAACAAACGGTGTAAATAAATTGTATATTTATTAATAGAAAATGCTGCCATTTAAGAATTTTACACAACACATAAAAATTCATTTTTAAATACGCTAAAACAGTGGTTTCCAACAATTCAACTGCAATGCACTGATTAGTCGATTTCGAGTATTATATATATATATATATATAATATGCTAAAAAAATACTGAAAAAGTTTATTTGCAAATATTTATGAATGTTAGAATTATTTTGCCTGTGTTGACTACTGGGTAGAGCCAGCGACTTATATAACCAGCCCAGGGACGAGGGGTGCCAAGTATGGCATTCTTTTATAAGCGCAAACGGCTAAGGGACGCATTTTTTTGAAAACAATTTTAAATTTTATTTAAAAGTATGTGAATTTTCTTCAAAAAAATCGGTTTCCCACATAAATAAATTCATCTAGATGGTTTTTAAATTATATTGTTGAATTTTGTTTATATAATAATTGACAAAAGTAACTAAAATAAATATACTATAAAGTTTATTTTATTTAAATTAACTAAAAATGAAAAAGAAAACATCTGGAGTCGAAAATAGAAAATTATAGAAAGTTCGTACGGAACAAAACTTAATTCAATCTCATACACTATCCAACTGGCTGAGAAACCGGGGAGCTTTAGAATCAAATGATGTCGCAGATGTACCAGATTCAGTGACCGAAGTCAACAGCACAGATGAATTTGCTTTTGAGTCACTGGAATCTGAATGCGTATTAGTTGAGGTTGAGCAGACAAATGTACGGACCTTGTTTATCGCTGGAGAAAATAAATAAGAAAAACCATTAATAAAAATAATTAAAAATAATACATTTTCTTGGCCAACAAAAAATATTCAAATAAGATGTTATTTGATTGAGAATGGAGTGGATCAGGGTAAAAACTCGGATTTTTCTAAAAGTTGTTCTTCAGATTGTCGAAAATTTTTAAAGAACTGGTTTATAAAACAATTAGTTAATGGTGAATATTTAGAAAGGATTTGACTGATATATTCTAGAGAGGAAAAAACTTTACTGTTTTCCATGTATTTTATTTCGAAAATGCAACTCAATGTCAAAATTAGGCGACCGAAAACAAGGCATTAACAATTGGATAATATTAAATCCTCAAATTTTAGATCACGAAAATTCCCAAGAGCACCTGAAACTTATCTAAGATGGAAACAAATGGAAAAAATCTTAATTTAGGAGAATTAATCGACGACGGTTTTCAAAGAGCTTACTTGAGTGAAAAGGAAACGTGGCGTAGTATTTTCAAAATGATTTTAGATGCAATTCTGTTTAAGGCTAAAAATAACCTAGCTTTACGAGGATCTAGTGATCAGATTGACAACGTGAACTGTGGTAATTTACTGTCTTTCATTAAATTACGTTGGAAAATCTTTTAAAAAATCACAAAGCTGGTTTGGTAAACTACTTAGCAAACAAGATCCAGAGGAGTTTATTAATTTAATGGGAGATAAAGTGAGAAGCACAGAAGCACAATAGAGTAAAAATGTCAAAAATATTACTTGATACTCTTNTTCATTAAATACATTATTTGCAGCAAAAGGCTTAAATTATCATTTTATTGTTTTAAATAATAAATTAAAGTTAAATCTTATATTAAAATGATTGGTTTTTTTGTTAACTTATGATTACTTTATAACTTCCTTATTTTAGTTTATTTAAACACTACAAAAATATGCATGAAATAAGCCTTGTTAAAGGTAACAAATAGTGTTATTTACAGTTGTTTGACAGCCAGTAGTGGCAGTCCACAAACAACGGTTTGATATATAAATAAGCATCTTAAAGAAAATATTAAAGAAAATCAAATTAAAAACCTTTGTATTGATTGATCAATATAGTTTAATCCTTTCGGTATTCAGAACTCGAGGAAAGAGATGACAGAAAGTCTCTTCAATACGGCGTTAAATGTAGTTGTAAGTACAGGACCCACATTTATGCTGAAAAAAGTAAATAAACCAATTATCAGTCACTCACTCATTTCATTACAGACCCTAACCAAATTCAATTTATACGATCCAAAGGTAATCAAAAATTTCATCAATCAATCATTAATCATGTATATATAGGAGAATAATTGTGTTGGCGCATAAGGGATGTTATTTAAATGTTCTAGGGTTGCTTATGGATTTTACATCGACTTTTCCATAAACACATTTGTTGGATGATGAGGGTAGGCCCATCACCACATTCATTCCCAATAAATATTATAGAACAGGCCTAAAACTACAGCATCAATGTATGTTCCCAAGAAAGGCAATAAGATCCAAATATATATGAAAACCAAATCAAACAACCAATCCAATCCAAAAACCCATCTTGTTCAGAACATGCTATATTAATTGACAATTGACTATCCCTTATGTTATTATTGACTATTGACCTTTGTTATATTTTACTTTAATTCTGAATAATTGTAAATACTGTATGGATCAACTTTTATTTATTTTTTATATGGGTACATTGTGTTATACTTTATTTTAATTCTGATTGTTCTTTTAGTCTGTGTACATATGTGATTTTAATATAATTCTTTATCAGTGCTGTTGGGTTATTGGTTTGGTGATAAAATTTAAATTCTTACTTTGACTCTAATTGTGTCTTTGACTGATCCACAAATAACACTTGAAAACAGAAATCTTTATTGATAATCAGAAATAACTTTCACTCTAAACTGACAATCAATTCAACACTCTGCTTGGTGACTATACAATGCTTAATACAACACTCAGTGAGGAAAGGCACTTGCGTATAACACTGGATTGAAAAATCACTAATTATTGATTCTTTTATCAACTGGGACTTTGAGCTGGTTGTTCTTTGACCTTCTTCACATTTTTATTCAAATACTCAAGTAACTTCTTTTCGTTTAATTTTTCAACTAATTCTTGTCTTTAGTTCTTCTTCAATAAATCTTCTTCAGGATTATTTTTTTTTAAATTATTCTTCACAAATCGTCTAAATTTTTGTCCCTATTTTCGTCTACCAAATTTGTTTGAATTTGTATCCACCAGTTTCTCTTTATATAGCTTGTTTTATTTGTGGCACTAGAGATAATAAAATATTTTCCACTTTTCTTTCTCCTGCATTTCCAGACTGTTCCTATTTTATCCCCGACAGATGTCGAGATATGTTTACTCTTTTCCTTTTTTGTTAAGCCGCCTTCTCCCGGTAATTACGCTATCTTTGACAAGCTGTAAAGATATGGCTTTTTCCCATATTTTGATTTTCTCCTTTGTACTAATTACTTAGTACTGACCTTGGTTTTGTTTTCTTGTCTAATTCCTTTTTTGTTTCATTCCTCTTTCTTATTTCTCATTTCTTTTTACTTTTGTTTTTTTCCTGAGTTCCCCTAAATCGTCCGTTTTGTCATGACGATTTCCCCCAGGTAATTTATTTATAAATTTGTTATTTAGATATCCTCGACTGTACATTTAATATTTTAATACAAGGGGAAAAATATTTTAAAAATAAGAATTATTAATAAATTGATGGTAATATAAAAATATAAATTTTATTACAAGTAGGAAAATATAAAATTTTTTAATTAAATATAATTCTTTTAGGAAAATATATAATTTTCTTAATTAAATATATGCACGCGAAGTCAAAGTAAATAGGAATAATAGAAGAATTAATTGTTAATTAAATATATACACGCGAAGTTAGAATAAATGATAATATAATTTCAAACATGTGTTGGATGACAGGGGCAGAATTATTGACAATTTCGAACTTACGAAATACTACAGAACAGGATTCAATAAATATCGGGTCAACATTTATGCGGAAAAACAGATAAAGATGGCAGAGGCAGGTATTTCAATCCAACCCATTTAATTCAATGAACAATGAACAATTTATTATCGATATTGATTTTATATTTTTGTGTTATGAGCAATTTATCATCAATGACTTTATTATCAATGGCATTTTTATATCTTATTGATGGTTTATCGCAGAGCTTTCCAACCGGTGTGTCGCGACACTTTAGTGTGTCGGAAGCGCTACATAGGTGTGTCGCGTGAACATAATGAAAAGCCAAAGAGTCCCTTAATTTTATAAACTTTTTAACGATTGTTAGACTGAAATACAATACACATATATAGTCCGTCGTGTTTTAGCTGCAAGAACGTTTGTTTACCCTATTTATTAGTTAATCGTTGGAATTCGTTATTTAAACATAGAAAAAGAATCAGCCAAAAGAATTTTTTTTCACAAATAAACTTCATTAAATTACATTTATTCTCCGTGTTTTTAGCGTTCAACCGAAAAGAATAAAAATATACTAAATGCATAATGTCGAAATAAATTGAAAATTGCCAACTGAAATGAATTTTTTTGAGACTGAATTTGATGAACATGATGAAACCTTTTTCCCTTCCCTTACTGCTTCTTCTGCATTTGGGAACTGATCAAATGTTCCAATGAGGTCTTTGAGTTTTACTCTTCGGGCTTCATTAAATTTGATAAGATGGAGTTCTCTCTCTTCGATTTCAATTTTCATGTCATTTGGAATGCAGACTTGGTTGGGGAAGCTTCTGATAGTAATGGGAGTGCCGTCTGTGCTGATCTTATTTTGCAGATTTTTATAAAAACTATTGTAATGTTTATGTATCATCGGCACGTATTTCTTTATTTTGTGAGTTTCAGGATTACGCTGGGCTTTGGTTCTTTGAGAATACATATGAACTGACGTGTGTGGGTGCATTGATTTGTTTATTTGAAGATCGATTTGGTAGGGATGATTATTTTCTTGCAGATTGTTCTGATTGGGTTGATTTGATCGGCTGATTCGACTTTGATTTATTTGAAGATCGATTTGATTAGGTTGATTTGATTGACTGATTTGACTTGGACTTCTTATTATTATTCTAAAAACAAACAATAAATATTTATGCTTGTTGCGCATTTGAGGTTTAACATACGCAGTTATATAAATACTAATATATATATATATATATACTTTTATTATATATCATTGACCAATTTACAAAATTTTTTAAGTTATTATACAAGTGTGGACAGAGTATATTGTCCAGGGATATATTTGTCCAAGTGATAAATTCGTGATAATGCATCTGCATTCCTATTTATTCTGCCTAGTTTGTATACAATCTTTATGTGCATGTCTTGCATTTTCATTGCCCATTTTAACAGTCTACTGGATGTATCTTTATATTTCCATAACCCTTCTAATTGCTTATGGTCTGTTCTGATTACTACTTCAGTTCCCAGGGCCGGATCTATGGGTGGAGCGAGGGAGCGACCGCACCAGGCGCCAGAATCACACTGAAAAAAAGGCGCCTTTTCGATCAAATTGAAGAATAATTATTCTCAACAAAACTATCATACTGACTGTTATTATAACACGTATTTCTACATAATAATCTATATTTTGATAAATTTGCATTTTTGAGCGCTTTTCCTCTATATATATATATATTATTACAATAATGTTAAATTTTTATTGAACAAAATTCAAATTTTTCACATTGCTTTGAAACTGTCTCTTTATTGGCGAAAAATCAAATTTAGACTTTAACAATATAGGCGCCTTTTCAAGAAGTTTGCTCCAGGCGCCAAAATAGTACCATCCGACACTGTCAGTTCCATATATATATATATATATATATATATATATATGGCTTAAATTGTTTTAATGCAAAAACTATAGCATAACATTCTTTCTCGAGGACGTCATAATAATTGTAATGTGATTTACATCTCTCAAACTTATTATGCTTTGGAAAAAAATTCAATTAGAAACAACTCCAATTGTTTCATCTTTTTTAAATTAGACAAGCGTGACAAGAATATGATTTATGGTGATTTATTTTCAAATGTTGAACCCGACAATAACATGTTTGATATGTTTGTTGACAATCATTGGGAAAAAAATATAATTATATTTATTTGGATAGAGAAGGGGATGAGATGCAGAAAAGCTTGTTTCAGACTTGAAACTTTGTTTCAGGCGTGAAACCTTGTTTTAAAGCTTTAAACAAAATTTTGGAAAAATATTAAAAACTTGATTTCTGTAATTCAGTATTGTAAAATCTACCCAATATTTCTTCATTATTTAAATCGATGATACTATATGTAATTGGAATTGATGTATTTTATTTATAATAAAAATTTCATTTGTCCATTTCGCCGTGAATCCTTTTTCAAATTTATTTTTATATTTAAATATTCTTACTCGTTCACCAATTTTAAACTTTGGTTTTATAAGTGTTGTATCAACGCTCATAAAACCTTTTTCTACACCATTTTCAATATTTCTTTTATAGAACTATGTACATCATTATTATATCCATTTACCATCTTTTGTAACAATTCATTGTTCCATTTTTGTTTTCCAATAGCAGTAAAATATTTCCACATTTTATTTTTTAATGTTCTATTTAATCTTTCAACTACAACTGCTTTTCCTTCATTTTCTGTTGAATATAATTTAATATCATTTTCTTGCAAAAATTTTGTAATAAAATTCTGTTCCTTTATCACACCATAAATATTTTGGAATTCTTTGATGTTCTTCAAATATATTTTCAAATGCTTCTGTAATAGAATATCCTGCTTTATTTTCTAAACATCTTGCAAAAGCAAATCTTGTATATAAATCTATTACAGTAAAAATTATTTTATATTTTTCGGGGCCTGATGATTTGGTTGGCATTAAGACTAAATAAATAAGCAGACCAAGTATGATCTTTTTCATAAACTTGAACTTTTAGATATTTTTTATTTTTTCTAAATTCATGGTGTAATTCGTTGGCATATTGTATTTGTGATTCTGTTGGGATTAATCAACTTTTAAAAGAATCAGTCTTGGATGCATTCTCGAGGTGTTTTTCAGTGTCTGCTTGTTCAATAATCTTTTTATTAGCAACATCTTTAGCACCTATGAAGATCTTACCCTTCATTGCTAATTTAACTACAGCTCTTTGAATCTTTTCTTGGGTTAATGGATTTTGTATACTACTTAAAACATGTATTAAATTAACATCAGCAACATGTCTATCTCTAAGATTTTTGAATTGTAAGTAATGTTTCAAAGCAGCTTGGTCAATTCTATTTATTGGTTCCTCTCCTTGTTTGGGATTATTATTTTCATCAAGTCTAATATCTAATCGTGTTCCAGGTCCAGTAAAATTGTGTTTAAATAAATGTCTTTCACCTGGATATTTTTCAGTAGTAGAGGGTTTCAATAATGTTGATGTTAATTTTGAAGATTGTAAATCACCTCCTGTATGGTTTTCAAAAGCGAATCTACTTGAAGGATCGGAATCTAACCATGGAATATTATTTGAAGATGAATTTTTATTACCAGAACTTGAATCTTTGATTCTTTGAATCCAATTAAAATATATCTTGGTCGATATGCTAAATATGCTACCTTTATAGAGTTGAACCTTCTCTCATGTCAAATACACTACAGATTCTATTTAAATAATTTACATTTATGGACTTGTTGGAACTTAATCTTTCCAAGAGTTTAATTTCAGCATGTGTATTTAATGTCCATTCAGGTATGTGTAATTCAATCGTTGTTAATTTTAATTTATCTTTTGTATCTGCAGCTCCATAGAATAATACTTTATCATCTACTACTCTACTACAAAGTAATTCTATAAAAACATTATGAAGTACACGATTATAGTTTTGAAGGAATCCAAATAAATGTTTCAATTCGAAATAACCTTCAAATTTTTTAGACTTGTAAAGTTGAACTCGTTTATGATAACCATAATTAATATCTAAGCCATCTCTATCTAAATCACCTTTGTTAACATCAGGGATCCAACCTGTTAATTCACCATATTCATTTTTGTAATCACAACCAGTCAAAACAAAATTTAACATTGTAGAATATACACCTGGACTTGATATATTTTCAATTTATGATGATCCTAAATTATTTTCTAGGGTAATATCTTTGTTTGCTTCAATCTCTAATTCAATTTTGTAATATAATTTTGCATTACAAATATCTATAGGGTTTGATGTTTGAAGAGATTGAAAAACTATATCACCTCCACGATTTAAATTTGAAATGGAACCAGAGGTTGGATAGATTTTAAGTACATCATTTTTCTTGATTTCATGAAAAAACTGTTTATCATATTCAAGATTTAATTTACTCAGCAGTACTCCCACCTGTACCGCCACTTACGCATACCTCAGCAAGCCATTCACCATTACACGTTCCTATGCCCACTGTTGCCCCTTCTAATTCGGTTTACAACTTTACTCCTTTTGTCCCATTACTTTAGTTTCAAGTATGCTAGCATATATCACTCCGTTGAAGATTACATTCGTCTTTAGTTAACCAAAAAAAATTTTCGTCTTATACAGATTATCTATATTCTTATTACTCTTTAAATTAAGTAAAAATTTATCGTGCCTTTTTCATACATTTGATTGATTAAAGGGAGAAAAATTATTTTAAATAAGTAAATTACAACTACATTAATATTTAAACTAAATAACTCGTGTCTTAAAAGAAAAAAAATTTAATCAATTAGATGTTCATTCGCGAATTCATAATAATCAGAATAATAATCATCACACATAATCATTTTATTGTCATATCCATTTTGATATCTAAATCGAGCTGCTTCCATTTGTGCACGACATACTTGAGATCGATAATCAGGGATCATAGCAGTCATAATACCTCCAGTACTGTCAGTAATATTAAACAATCTCGTAGCTGAACTCTTCTCAATCATTTTATTTGGAACCTGTCTTTGTGTAGCTACACATAAATTTGATCTCATATCATTCCTTTCTGAACACAAAACAATATCGATTCGGCCATTTTGATCTTGAGCACATTTCAACAAGTTTGTTTGATCCATATTCAATTCACCAGGTACAGATTGAACTAATTGTCGGTCTCGAGATAATGTGATTAGAGAGAATCCATTGCCCAGAATTTTAAGAGATTTGATAGATCTGATAACATCGTCTTTACAAATAGTTTCTAATTCCATTTTGCTGCGGGTTCTATTCAACCTTGCCATTTCCATAAATTCCAAATCAAATCGAAGAGAACTCAAAATTCAAAAAATCTTCAGTTAAAACAATTTTCTTTTAAAAAAACCCAATCCAATTTACAACTCTACCAAAAATCAAAATCGAATCATTAACAAAAATAAAAAACCTACCAACTCTTCGCGTCTGTGTGCGCACACTACTCCGAATAGCAAAGAAAAGAAAAGCGCACACAGACGCGAATTAAACATCCTCCCCCCCTTGACACTTTGGTGTCAATCTCTCATCCCCATTAACTTCTCCTTCTTTTGCGATCAAGCATAATTTGGATATGCATCTTAATACCTCCTTTCCTTCACATTTTATCCTCATCACGCGTAGCTTTCCGTCTTCTCCAGGTATCACTTCGATTACTCTCCCCATTGGCCACTTCCCATACTCATTCTTTTTGTCTAAGACCCACACTGTTGACCCTGTCTTAACATCAGCTTCTATCTTATTCCATTTCGCCCTTTGCCGCCAGCACGGGACCAATTCTTTCATCCATCGCCGCCAAAAGTGTTCGGTTAACTCCTGAATTCGTCTCCACCGAAACACCGTAGATGACATTTTCTTCAGTTCTATATTTTCCACAGCTTCTCCTTTCCAACCGGCAATTAATAAATGATTTGGAGTTAGCACAGTGTCTTCCTTACTGTCTACTGCCTGAACCACTAAGGGCCGAGAATTTATCAACATTTCAGCCCTTGTCAAAACATTTCCCAATTCCTCATCGGTCACATCTGCACTGGTCAGTATGGCATCCATTGCTCGCTTTGCCGATTTGATCATGGACTCAAAAACTCCCCCAAAATGCGGTGCTGCTGGAGGATTGAAAATCCAACTGCATTGATGCTTCGACAACTCTCTTTGAGTCTTATAGTTGTCGATTACAAAATTCTTTACTGTAGAAGTGGCGCCTATAAAATTTGTGCCATTGTCTGAAATCATCAATTTTGGCATCCCCCGCCTCGCTGCAAACCTCATAAACGCTCGAATAAATGAGTCTGTGTCCAACCCATATGCCATTTCAATATGCACCGCCCGTGACTTTAAACATACGAATAGGCAAATGTACCTTTTATTTCTCACCTTTCCCCTGCCTACTTTAGTTTCAAACGGTCCTGCAAAATCTACTGCCGAGTGAACAAAGGCTCTAAAAGGTTCTGAAACCCTGAATGCCGGTAACGGTGCCATTATTTGACTCATTCCTTTAGCTTTTCTTTTTCTACACATTCCGCAATCTGTCTCACATTTTTTGATCATTACTTTGGCCTTCAAAATCCAATACTTTTCGTTCAACACACTTAAGACATGTTGAGTTCCTGCATAATGGCTCAAACTTTCATGGCAATCTTTGATGATTAGTCTGGTGACCCAACTCTTGTCCGATAGAATTATTGGATATTTTGTCTCCCATGGTAAATTCTTTGCATGAATTATGCGGCTATTACTTCGTACCACAGTCATCTCATCTAAAACTGGTGTCAACTTTAACAAACGGCTTCTGATATCTACCCTTTCATTCTTGATAAGTCGTGCCAGGTCCTCAGAGAAAAACTTCGCCTGCTCTCCTTTAATTACATTGAGTTCCATTCTTTTAAGCTCCTCAGTTGTCAGTTGCCCTGTGCTTCTTTGGGACTGTGTCGTTCTCGTGTTCAAAATAAATCGCTCCACCCAGGCCCGCACCCTGATCAATCTCTGCCATGAGGAAAAGGTTTCTACTTTGAAACAGTCCGTGTTCCCTATTCGTCTTTGCCCCTCTACACATGCCATCATTGTTATTCCCTTTCGCAACTCCTTTGCTACACTGGATTGGTTTAACTCCGTCGCCGGCCAATTTCCCATTGGTTCTAGTAGAAATTTCGGTCCCTCCCACCACATGGTGCTGTTTATCAAATCCGATGCCGATAATCCTCTTGTGATCAAATCCGATGGATTTTCACTTGTTGGAACATAATGCCATTGCCCAGGTTTGGTCATTTCTTGAATGAACCCAATTCGATTAGCTACGAATGGCTTGAATAGTCTCGAATAATTTCGAACCCAATGTATTACGTCTTTACTATCGGACCAGAACCATATCTCACTCATCGGTTTCCCTAGCACTTCTGAAACCCGTCTTGCTAATTTAACTCCAGTACACGCTGCCATTAATTCCAACCTTGGTATACTTATAATTTGCACTGGAGCTACCTTTGCCCTTGACGCAATTAACACACTTTTAGGTCCCACCATAGTTTCTTCCCGTAGATATATAGCTGACCCATATGCGGTGCTTGACGCGTCGGAGAAGACATGTAATTGCCATTCATTTTTCATTTGAGTCCTTAAACATCTCGCAATTCGCAGATCTCCGAGATTATTTGTGTCCTCTACCCACTTGTGTATTTCTTTATTCAACTTTGGAGGTAGCTTTTCGTCCCAATCAAGCCCTGACAACCACAACTTCTGAATAATCATTTTCCCTATGATTATGAATGGGCCTAACAGTCCCAATGGATCAAAGATTCTTGCCACTATGCTCAATACCTTTCTTTTCGATAAAAATTCTTCATTCGGCAGATCTACTTGAAAACTAAATTCATCGTCTTCCGAGTACCATTTCAAACCTAGGGTCTTGACGGCCATTGTCGTTTCCTTTTCAATATTCAGTGTTTTAGCTCGTTCTTCAATTGGGATTGTCGCCATAATTCTTTCCGAGTTGGACAGCCATTTTCTAGGCCGCATTCCGGCATTGCCCCAAACTGTTTCTAGCCCCTCTTTCAGCCTCATTCCTTCTTCTTCAGAATCAACAGAGTCCATGGTGTCGTCCATATACGTAGACTTGCAAACAGATTCTGTCACTTTTGGGTAGTCCTTTTCAAATTTCTTTGCATTCTCTTGCGCGACTAGCTGGGCAAGGAATGGAGATGCATTAAGACCAAACACTAACCGATTAAACTCATACTTCATAATTTTCCCCCCAGTTGACCATAAAAACCGATGATATTTCCTGTCTTCAAAAGCCATTCTTATTTGCAGATACATTTCTGCTATATCACAAACAACAGCTACGGAAAATCGACGGAAACGTATTAAAATATCAAAAACTTCATTTTGTAATTTTGGTCCAACTTCCACCATATCATTAAGTCCCACCCCATTACACCTGGCTGCTGCATCAAACACAATACGCACTTTCGTGGTGTCCTTATCTCTTCTAACCACGGGAAAGTGTGGTAATATCCATTCCGAATCTCCAGGCATCATTTTCTCTTTTACAATACTTATATAATCTTTTTTCAGGTAACCATTCAAAATATCCTGATACTCAGTTCGTAAGTCTTCCTTTTCAAGCCTCTTGTCCAAACTTCGCAGTCGACTTTCTGCCATTTTTTCACTATTGGGCAAAGCTGTTGGTGACTCTTTCCATGGCACTTTTACCTCGAAATGTCCGTCTACTTTCTTCATCTCAGATTTGGTTTTCTCATAAATCGCCTGGTCTTTCGCTGCAAATATATTTTCCTTTAAGCCGCTATCATCAATTTCCCAAAATCGCTCCATTTGTCGTTGCAAATCCTCGCCATTGCCGAAGAACGTTCGTATGAAATTGCTTTGGTGGTTCCAAGTTCTTCCCACCGAGGTTCTTCCCACACATGTCCAGCCAAGTGGAGTTAAACGGGCAATCGGTTCATCCAACTTACCATCGATTTCTTTGAGTGCTCGTTGAAGCGTTAAATAATCCGCGCCAATTAACACTTCAACTGCCTGTCTCTCGTCTAGCATCGGAAAATGGATGCCCTTCAGGTGAGTCCACTTATGTTTTTCTCTGGCCCAATTTACTACCTTCATTTCTCCCGTGATATTTGTTACGGCCAGTGCGTTGAAGTTTTTCGTCAATCGGCCGTCATTACTAATTAACTTCATGGTCACTGGAGTAGCCATCATTTGTTGGACATTACCTCCGATAACCCCTATCGGTGTCCTCTTTTCCACCCCTTTTAACCCAAGCTCCTTTAAAATTCTTAGATTGATGTAGCTTACTGAGCTTGCATCATCTAACAGTGCATTGACTTTTATTTTCTTGTTCCCATTTTCCAAGTAGATTGGAATTGTTCTTAAACTAAGGTAAGGTCTTAGGTTTTTCTCGTTCATCCCTTTCTGGGTCAGCATCGTGTTGTTACCCTTTTCACTCTCCTCACTAATTTGTCTTTCATGTAGTAATTCGTTGTGCCTTTGCTTACATCCGGTAACCTTGCAGAAAGATTCTTTACGACATTCCTTGGCCATGTGATTTCTTTTGAAGCAATTCCTGCACAGTTTCTTTTCTTCGATGACTTTCTTCCTTTTTGGAATGGTAAGTTGCTTGAACTTGTCACATTGGTCTAGGTAATGTTGACCACCACAGTGTACACACTCTGATCTATAGCCGTTAGAGTTATTCACCTGTATAACTGTTCCACTTTTAACTCTGCCATCTGGTTGCCCCGTAAAATGCGTCCGACCTCCTGGATTGAATCTTTCTCTTCCCCTAGACACCCCTTCTACTCTTGACCCATCATAAGCCCTGGTGCTTGGTTTAGTCCCATACACAACCTCGTTGGTGGACCTTAGGATCTCCGCTTCTTGTTGTATCCATCTTCTCAAATCCTCTATCGTCTCCCGCAATTCCTTTTCTATTTTGTCTTTTTTCCATTTATACACCAGATTCGTCGTTAACTTGCCCAAACACTTTTGAAAAAGATATCCAGTCTTTAACTCGGATTCTTTCCCAGTGGATTTAAATCGCACGGTGACCGTTTCTAATAAACCAACAAATGAGTCTAGATCCTTCAAATCTCCTTCTCGAATTGGCCTGAACTGTTCCATCTCCTCTAACATTGATAAATATATCCTTTCATCCCCACCATATCGCCTATCCAACTTCTCTTTTGCCATTTGATAAGCCTCTGCCGAATATCCTAGATTTTCAATTAACTTTAATGGCTCTCCGTGAAGGTACTTGTGCAGGTGAAACATCTTTTCAACCTCATCACCTTCCGCTTCGTCAACACACGCCGTAAAAGCTGCTTTCCATGGTTCATACTCTTTCATCTTGCCTTCAAAGACCGGTATTGTAATTTTCTGTAGACTTTCCAGTTTTCTTTTATGCACGGAGTTACTCTTCTTGATGGTATCATCATTCACATTTTCCTTCTCTTCCATAAAAGATTGATTGGCTTTTCTTTCCATCAATGCCCCAATTATTTGATGTTTTTCCTCGATCTCTTGCAGGTCTTTATCTAAGATTGCAGTGATGTCCAATCTTTGCAATTTTTTACTGATCGTTCTCAGATCCCCTAATTCTTCATCTAGACTCTCCTTTTGATCTTCATATTCCGCCAACCATTCGCTAACATCCTTCCCATTTATATCATTGAGAATCTTGTTTCTCAATCTCGTTAATTTTCCTTTTTTCATTCTCTTTTTCCACAGTCCTTCTTCTAAAATCTCTTCGTCATTGCCACCGCACAGCCTGAGTGACAAATGAAGTGTCGACCCTACTTGTATCCTATAATCATTCAATCTTCTTTTATTTTCTAACTGCTTTCCTGCGTATACTAACGTTTGATAATTTTCCGGAATTCCTTCTTTGTCCTGGATTTTTCCTTTTATCTTTTCAATTGTGTCCTTCCATTTAACGTCCAGAGTAATTGTCTTACCAGTAAGAGTTTTGACAAATATTTGACTTTCCCATCGCAACTCAACCCCCATTACCCCGCTCGCCCTCATCCTTGACTCAGCTCTGTTCTTTACCCTGTTCCCCTGGCTTCCCCCTTTAAAAGAGTGCTGGGGCCCATAGCAGCACTTTCCCACGCTCGGTAGGGAAGGGAGGATGTTTAATTTTACAAAAATATTATTAAACACATAATAAACATAAACTTTACATAATATATATAAAACCAAAAAAGACCTTTTATAATACATTTTAATTACCTTGTTCCGGCTGGCTAGCCGGAACCACGCTCTGCTACCATGTTCATTCGCGAATTCATAATAATCAGAATAATAATCATCACACATAATCATTTTATTGTCATATCCATTTTGATATCTAAATCGAGCTGCTTCCATTTGTGCACGACATACTTGAGATCGATAATCAGGGATCATAGCAGTCATAATACCTCCAGTACTGTCAGTAATATTAAACAATCTCGTAGCTGAACTCTTCTCAATCATTTTATTTGGAACCTGTCTTTGTGTAGCTACACATAAATTTGATCTCATATCATTCCTTTCTGAACACAAAACAATATCGATTCGGCCATTTTGATCTTGAGCACATTTCAACAAGTTTGTTTGATCCATATTCAATTCACCAGGTACAGATTGAACTAATTGTCGGTCTCGAGATAATGTGATTAGAGAGAATCCATTGCCCAGAATTTTAAGAGATTTGCTAGATCTGATAACATCGTCTTTACAAATAGTTTCTAATTCCATTTTGCTGCGGGTTCTATTCAACCTTGCCATTTCCATAAATTCCAAATCAAATCGAAGAGAACTCAAAATTCAAAAAAATCTTCAGTTAAAACAATTTTCTTTTTAAAATACAACCCAATCCAATTTACAACTCTACCAAAATCAAAATCGATCATTAAAAAAAATAAAAAACCTACCAACTCTTCGCGTCTGTGTGCGCACACTACTCCGAATAGCAAAGAAAAGAAAAGCGCACACAGACGCGAATTAAACAATTAGATGGGAAAAACTAATCCGGAATTTTGTTTTAGTCTTTCACTATTAGTGCGAAATACCGTTGAATTCAAATGCACCGAGGAGAAAAGTATTAGTGCCGGGTTTCAGTTTTCTTATTTACAGTAGTTACAAAGTTTTCCCATTGACATTTAGCGCAATAATTGTTACTATTTTTGATTGTAAATATCCAATTCCTTTTGCCAAGTAGGATTCTGTTCTAAGAGTCCTAACTACTGAAATTGTTACGACATTTTATACTTGTTCATATATCCCAGGGAGGGAAAGTGCCAACAATAATAATGATAATAACAATATCCTTTATTTTTCATCACTAATGGTTAACTATCTACCTATGGCACTACTGACGACAACTCATTTCCAATTGTTGCCTAGGGTAGCCAAACCCCGACAACTGGGAATGTGTTTGTTGTTATTCATATTAATTGTTGTTAATAATGACCCATGTTATTAAAAGTTTTATTTATTTATTCATTTATTTACTTACTCATCTATTTGTTTATTTATTCTTATTTGGGGTTTTACTGATGAGCTGCCAATTAATAAATGAGACAAATCGAGTTCAACATTATTTATTTTATAAATATAATATATATAATTTAGTCCAATTTTATTTTCAATCGTTTGGTTTCATGTCGATACCGTATTATCGTTTCTCCTCGTTCATATATTAAATCATTGACAGTTACAGCGTCTCCGATATCAATGTTTGAAGTTGCTTTTCTCTTCTTATATTTTTGATATTCTGGCATTGGACCATACTCAAGTATCGGATGTAGAGACTATTGTCATTAATGCGACACTTCCTTCCGAAATTTCCAAAAACGATTCGGTAGCCGACTTCAATGGAATGAATGAATTTTCAATCTCAATCGTCACATTCTCCTCGATTGTTAAATCAATTTCTTCTAATTTCATTACAGCATCAAACGGAATTTGTGTCAGTTCCTCTGGCATTGCAGTCGATGTTGATTCCATCCCACGAATTTCTTTTTGATGGTTGATTTTTTGGTATTGGTATGTTGTCAATCCATTGATTTTCTACGTTCCCGTATACCCTGCAAATACTTTTCACGTCCTCTAGAGCCGAATGTATGCCAATTTGAGTTTCTCCTCCACATATTTCTTTTACCACCGTTTGTAATTTAAACCATTCTCCTGTTATGGTTACTCCCATGTTCTGGAGTATTGGTGCTGCTGCTAAATCCCGAATGCCATATAATTGCTCAATTCATATCCCCAAATATTGCAGTTCTGCATGTAGATCATGGCCTACAAATATCTTACACTCTCAACTGTTGAATGTCCTTTATTGCCACATATTAATCGCATTGGTTCCAGCTAGCCACTTCTGTTATTCCGTGGATTCTCGAATGAAATGTCGAATTTTCCCCTGAGTTGGAAAATAAGAATGATAATATACCGTTGGAGGAGAGGAAGCAACTATATCTAAATTTTGTAAAAAATAGACGGAAATTGAGTCCGAGTCAGTCAATCACCTGAAAACAGGTAAAGATTTGATAGTCCAATGAACAGAAAATTCGGGAATCGAAATAATGTTAATCGAAATACCTCTGACAGTCGTTCTGACTATAACAGAGTTAACAGAGATAGCCGTTTCGAATATAATAGAAATCGTTTTGACAATAGAGATAATCGAGTGGAACAGAACAGTTCTGATAGAGATAATCGTTTTGATGATAATAGAAATAATCGTTCCGAGTATAGAGACAATAGCAATAGCCCGAGAAATAGACAAATGAGTCCTTATAGACAAAGGCGAGCAAGCCCGTATAATAATGATGGTCGAGATCGAGTAAATTTTAATAGACAAATTAAATGTTTTAATTGCCAGAGTAATAGTCACTTAGCGAAAGTGTGTGCCAAGCCGTGAAATGTGTCGCCGGTAGGAGTAAGATTTAAAATCGAACCTGAGGTAAAGCAGATAAATAGTGGCGAGCTAGTAGCTGAAAATGAGGAAATAAACAATTTACGACGGAAGTTAAAGGAATTTAAAATTCAATATGGGAGACTTATTGAACGAAAATTAGAGGTGTCATTAAATGAGTTTAAGTGCTTAACTAATGAAGTAGATATTGATAATGATGAATTAAAGAAAGCCCAAAAGGAAGATGAGAAATTTCTCGCAGAGGCAGATAGACAAAGAGAATTGAAAAATGAATTTGAAGAGACATTGGGGAAATGGCCCTATGATGATAATGAAACATTGAGAGTAGTGAATAAAATTCAAGTCGAAGGGATCGACTTAGAATACTTGAGAAACTTGATACCACAGATGGTAAAGAGACAAAATATGACGAAAATATTTGAGTTAGAAATAAAGTTAAAAGAAATGATAAAGTGTAACGGTGAGTTCGTGAGAAAAAATCAGAGGCTACACGAGTCATTGAGAATAACAATTAGAGCCCAAGGATCCCCCGCGGACGCTGATGCGCAACATGGGGATACACGTTTGTACAAAAGTGAGTAAAGTGAGACAAATGGTCAGAGCGAATTGGCCTGAGAAATTAGAAGAAAATGACAAAATAAAATTGTACTTCAATGGAATCGAACTTATGAATGACGAATATATGATACTATGGAGTAAATGTGATCGATATTAACATTATATATGCGGTAGTAGAAAAACAAGAGAGACCTGAAATCGAAACACCAATACCTTCAGTAGAGTTGAGCGTAACTGAAGAAACCGAATATGACAGATTGCTCCTATTGTGGGACATATCATCGAAGGGAGTGCAAAGTCACGAAAAGAAGAGGAAATTATTTTTCAACCATTGGATAACAAATACGATAATCTGCACGAGAGAATTGAGAAGATTGCAAAACAGGCAACAATGCGAGGTAGAGGAAGACCTCGGAGATCAGAAATAGTTGAGAAATCAAATGACCGAAAAACAGCGGAACGTTTGAGAGAAATTGCAAACAGCAATAGACACGAAGGTCCAACAGATGTGGATAATCGAAGAGATTTAACCGTGATAATAAAGGTAATTAAGGCAATGAATCTGAGAACGTTTCAAGATGCCAAACCCTCATCATTAATTAGAAATGTAATAGACAGGATAAAATTAATGGACAAGGAAATCAGAGAGTTAGTTAAAAGATATGTGAATGAGGAAACAGTGATGAAAATATTATTTATGACGGGAATAACCCGAAATAGTGATAACGGCGATGGCATACTTGATTTTGAGATACAAAAAGCTCCTACGGACAAATCCAAAAAGGCAGCTGGAAAAAATAGCAAAAACAATCTATCAAAAGCTTAAAGTAGATGTAATGCCGTGGATAAAATTAAAAGGACGATGGAAAATATTATATGACGAGAGTACTACAAGAAATGACAAGGAAATTGGAGATAAAAACGTAACGGTCAATGCGGACGATACAGAAGAAGCAGTTAAAAGATTAGTAAACAACACGACACCGAAACCAAGCAAAAATGAGGGGAAATCAACTGTCTCAAAAATAATAAATATTATAACATTACTACTAGAGCTAATAAAAGGATGCAATGCCATAATCGCATATTATTGTCAGAATCCAAAATGGGGGCAAAAGTATTCACTATTAGATGTCGAAAATTGCCCAGAGGATAATCCAACAAAATTAATCGTAACAGAGCCTAAAGTCTTTCATATTTATCAGGAGTCTGATTTTATACACACAGAGGCAAAGGAGTGTCTAGTAAAGTTTTCAGAAGAGAGTTTTGTGTGCAATAGCATCACACGTACGATATCAACACCGACATGGGCACCCGATGCACAGATAGTGACACCTACAGAGTGCGAAAATGCATTTAAGACCCATAAGATTAAAACACCTGATGGAATAAAATTAAATGCCCAGACAGGGGCCAGAGTGAAACAACTAGTAAATGTCGTGGGATGGTCGTCAACTGATGGATATTGTGGAGGTAGACACGAGATTTGGGGGCAGATGGCCGATAATATTGTAGACAATATTACGTAGAACTGAGACAATTTAAAGCATCATTCGACAGTGCATCAAAGAAAATGATGACACATAAGTTTTGTACGCTAGACGAATCTAACTATGACACAGGCGAATCGATGATAATATATAAAATAGACAAATATGATTGTCAGCTAACTAAATTAAAGTCATTGAAATTTAAAACAATTCAATGAAGCAATTCACTGATGTAGACTCTAAAAAGTGAGAGATCAAAAAAGAAAGCCAACTATTATCCAAGAGAAAGACACGCCAACAATATACATGACGGAGTCGGAAACGGAAGCTATGAGGTTTGTAGGAAAAGGTGAGTGTCAAATGCGGTAAAGCAGTAATAAAAACTAATTATGAAGGTATTTACATCAGTAGAAATGAGACCAAATAGGCAAAGCAAAAAGTTGACAAGTTCGACGTCAAACTATCACCGTACTTTAATAATAAAATCGATTATTTTTACCATCACCAACTGGTACAATTAGATAAAATGTATCAAGCTACCATAGCAAGCGATTGTAAGCTCAACAGGGAGATGGGGGGAGATATTACGAACAAAGATGGCTGCAGCTGCTACAAATCCAGATTTGATGGCACCAATGCTTTTTTCTGAGAAAGGAACATTTGCGAGAGTAGTAGAAGTGATACAGACATTTCAATGCAAAGCGGTTAGTGTATCATTGGCGACACATAATCAATGTACAAACGAATTAGCAGATTGTCTACAAAGGAGAAACGGTATATCTACAACCGATAACTAGCATATTAACGAACAAAAATTATATTCCAAGAAAGATCGATAAGTGTACAAATTTATTAGACCCACTATATAAATTAAATGATGAAATGTGGATCACTATGTCAGATAGGAAGGAGGCAACAAAACCGTTTAAACTAGAACTAACAGAATTAGAAAAAAAGTTAGAATTTCAAGAAGTAAATGACATGGATAATAATGGTATGTATACACGAGATGCAATCGAAAGTGCCATAAAACACATGCTGTTCCCTAATGAAAAGGAGAGAGTTCTGTCAATTATGGTAAACAAAGTTATTGAGAGTAGTTATGTGGAACTATAATTTTGATGCGCTATTATCAAAAGAGCATTTTATGAAGGTGGTATATAGAGTATTGTACAGTATATGGGGTTACTTTGCAGTACTTGGAAACATGTTTTCAACAATATTGGGAATATATTTAATAACCGCGGATATTGCATTAGAATTTATGTTGAAAAACCTGGAACAACAAAATTCGTACATTAGTCGCGAATTTTTTTCAGCTTTAGTTATTCGAATTAAAGAGAGAAGAACTCAATTAAGTAGCTTAGCTCAATATCTGCACAATGGTCATAATGATTCAATGAAAATAACTGAAGATTTTGTACCATCCACAAATTCTAAAAACAAAAAACTTATGTTGGAGCTTCTTCAGAGATTGAATGGAGTCGATTTAGCAGCCGGAGTTATTAAGGAAGCCACTGTCTTTGATGATATTAGGGAAATATCAGGCGATGAAGATATACTTTATAAGAAGTCTATGAGTGAGCAATTGGAATAAAGCCCTCGAAAAAGGTTTTATATCAGCTAGAAACCCCCAGCAAGAGTTGAAAATACATTATCAAAATTACAAAAAGAAATGTTATTCTAAAGTAGTGGCACCAGTGGGGACTATCTCCAAAGAGTTTACAATTTTTTAATGACTATTAACGACACAAGTATAGAGTCGGAACGGGCGTTTTCAGCTGCTGGTTTGATATGCTCAAAAATTCGGAGTCGGCTAAATGATGAAACGATTGATACATTCTACTTTTAATATCTTATTTTCAACAAATAAATAATTGATCCTTAATTTTTGAAATTATGAATATATTTTGAGCACAATGTGTGAATCTTCTTTTTAAATGAAATATTATTTATTATGTAAGAGTATTTGTTAATAGTATTTTATAAAACAAAATAAATGAATTTTTTATTAAACTATACCAGTAAATATTAATTTTGTTGATAAAAAACTAATACCACTCATATTTATGTACCTGTTTTTCATTGATTTAAAAACAAAGACAAAATCCCGGGATTAAAATTTTTGCAAACCCTAACCATAATCAAAGCTTTATATAAATATTTTTGGATTCCGTTCAGAAACGTTGGTTGTCATTGGGTAAAATCACATTATATTCTGAGTTACGTTGGAAACAGCACTAAAGGGTATAATTTTGATTACATGTAACCCGCCATTATTATTTCCATTATTGTCATTCAGTAATTACTATTAATCTTTTTAAGTTTTAATTGCCATGTATATAAATTTGTGTTTCCACCTTAATTTTTATAACCCAACAAATAATACAAAGAGAAAATCATTGAATTTAACTCTCCTTTGATAAAAAAAATTAAAAATTACCTTTTACGTTAATGCTGATTTGATGATTGTTGATAAATAATGCACTTTTTGGATGAGACTGAAGAAGCTAATCATGCTTTGACTCATAGTGTATCAAGTATTCTATTTAAAAAATTTTTTATTCAATCAAATTCTTTATCTGATGGCTCGCATTACTGTTTTGAAAATTTGAGTAATAATCATCAACATACAGATACTGAAAATATAGAATTACCTGATGATCATTTCCTGAGTTTTCCAATTTTTGCCCTCTTTATTGACCCGCATTCACTTTTCCGTGTACTCTGATCTCTAGTTGCACTACTCGAAACAAACACAAAACAAACAAATTCTAATATTGACAACGAAGTGCGATCAAGTTTACCAAACATTAAACCCAGATTCCAAAAATTAAATGATGACCATCATCCACGAATTTAACATAAAAAAATCAATAAAGATTTGCTTAAACTTCTGACTTCCATTTTTTAATAAGTTTTAAATAAATTTCTTTTTAAAATATTAAAGTTTGTCACGTATTTTCAAAAAATGTTTGCATTAAATCAATTGAATATCTCCTCTGTATACAAAATGCTCTTTCATCTTTCTTTCTCAACATTTAATTTTTCTAAGATAGTGATATATTTTTATTTTTTTAACGAAATGAACGCACAGCTTACGCTTATTTTTCGCAATATGATAGAGTATTTTAAAGTAGTGTATTCTATTATTATTTGTATTATATTCTTAATACTATTATATAATTTGAGAATATAATTAATTACATGAATACGAATAGGATGTTGATACTAAGCCAAAATTGCATAAAACTTCTAAAGGTTAATAATAATTATTGTCTCTAATCCGGGATATTTTATTTCTTTACCTTCGTTTGTTTTTGGAGAATATACTCATAGAATCAAGTTACATGTTGATATTTTTTAAATGTTATAAAATTCCTGCATTTAAATTTGATTAATCTCCTAACTAAAAAAAGATTTGGATGTATTCCAAAATTATTACGTGAAGATTCGAAATTGCATCTTCTAGTTCTTTTGCGCACTCAAGAGTTTATTAATGAATTTTTCATATAACTTCAGAGCTTCTGATTTTAATTTTGATCAGTTAACAATCAGTTAAGTTTTGATCATTAACAATGAAGTCAGAAGTCGCTAAATATATATTTTCATACACCTTTAATAGATATTCGAACGTAAATGAAATGATTGGGAAAATGAGCGGTTGTGGTTCCCAAAGGTTTTTCAGATAAATTGTAACAACCAGACAAAAAATCAAAATAAAACATCAAGAAAATTTATTTAAATATCTTAATTATTCATATTAGGCTTTTTAGAATGTTTTTCCCTTTTCTCTCCATGTTTCCTTTTCGTGTTTCCTTTTATAATTGGCAGATCATCTTCTTTTAATTTCTTTTTTGTGCTTTCTAAAAGACCCATAACATTATTCCTAAGTTCTTCTGTTTCATTTCTAGGAATTTGAATAGTTTGCATTTTTATTCCCTAAATCTCTCTCAATGAAACTAAGATCATTAAAGGTGAAGATCGTTGCAAAGGAAATGGCAAGACCTGATCGACCAGCACGAGCAGTTCTACCGACACGGTGCTGATAATCCTTGCTTGATTCTGGAACCTCGAAATTTATAACCAGGCCAACTGTAGGGATATCTAAACCACGACTAGCAACGTCTGTTGCTACAAGAACCGCAACTTTACCAGAGGAAAAATTATCAAGCGCATTTTGTCGTTCAACTCTAGTCATGTCACTTTGAAGCATAGCTACAGAAATGTCTAATTCTCTTAACAGATGATAAAGAATTTTCGTATCTTTTTTCGTTTCTGTAAAGACAATAACACTAGACGACTGGTTTTCATCCTGTATTGGAAGTTAGTGATAAATTAAAATTCACAAGTGCATTTTACTGAAGTATTTGACAAGCTCTGCAATTTCCAGACTAGAAACAACACCTTTTCATCTTCATCTTGAAAAAATACTTTTTCTTGAGTCAGTGTTTGAACGGTCTGATGTTTTTTAGAAACTTCAGCACGCAGGGGATTTTTGACACAAACCGATTCTAATTTCTCCAACTATAATAGCAATTAATTTTGTAAGTAATTTTAGGGTTAATTTTCAAGATTAGAAACAATGAATATATAAAGACCAATTTAAATAAATTATCATGGTTAATATAAACCATTTAAAGAATGATTGTTATAAACTGGACATATAACAAGTATATATTTACTGCGTAGGTATACTGATGATATAATGATACATGTTATAATTTATAATATCTCAAGCTCATTAATTATCTATTTTAGAAAGATAAACTATTTTTATTCTGTTTAAATTAATAATCATTTAATTAAATTAATTTTTATTAAAAATAGTTTTGACGTACTTTATTTGTCATGGTAGCCGAAAATAGGCATGTTTGTCGCATTTTTGGCAAGGCTTCTATGATAGCTGTTAAATCATTAACAAAATCATCAGATAACATTCGATCTGCTTCATCCAGAACCAAGAAGCGCAAGGTTTTAAAATTCAAAACTTTTTTTTTAATATGAAGTAACACACGACCGGGAGTACCTTAATAAAAAGTAAATAAAATAATAGAAAGTATATAATGAATTACCAACTAAAACATGAAATTTATTTGATTTTAATAACTTAGCCTGATCTTCAACAAACTCTCCTCCTACAACTGTCGCTACCTTAAGACCGTCTTCTTCGCCAAGTTTCATAAACTCATTTTTAATTTGGATTGATAATTCATGGGTAGGAGTCAATATTAAAGCGAAATTGTGCTTAGGTTTATCAAATAATTTCTATTGAAATTTATTAATAATTTTATTTTAAATTTCCTGAAAACCTGAATAATAGGAATAGCAAACGCTCCAGTTTTGCCAGAACCAGTTTCAGCAAGAGCTACAACATCGTTTTCTTTTAACATTAATGGAATTACTTTGCGTTGAATTTCAGTAGGTTCATTCCATCCAATCTTTTCACATTTTTCTGACAAATTTCCATCAACTCCCTAAATTGGGAAAATAGCAGAATAACTTCAATTAAAGTGAGAACTTACAAGTTTCTCAAATTTATTACCGCCAAACATTTAAAGATCAAATAAATTGAATATTAAAACAAATAATGTTTGCATAAGTTTCATTTGAAAATCTTCAAAATATTAGATATAATAAATAAAAAAATGTTTTATGATATACAATTCTTGCTCATTTTAAATAGATAACAATAACAAATAGATAACAAAATTTTTGAACCTATTAATTAAATTTAAAATTTTAATTAAGAATTAAATGAAATATTATTTTTCAAAATTCAGTTATTAAATAATTTTGTGCCAAGATTTAATATAAATTACACATGTCGAAAAAATTGTCAACCCGATAGCAAATGAAATTGTATTTAGAAATTTTATTGTTATATAATAAAATATCCACTTAGATTTCACAGATATTCACTTCAACAATAGCAGAATGAATAGCAACAGTGCCACTGACCCTCTTAAAGAGGGTTTACTTATGGGATTTGGAATTCTTGGAGGAGTTTTATTGATTTTGATCATTCTAATTTGTTGCTTGTTGCAATTCATGCTCAAAAAAATCAGAATGTAAACCAAAACAAGAAGATTTTGTTCCCATCAAAATTCAAAAAGAAAATCCAAATGATGCTCATGCAAATAATCATTCGAAATTAAACATTAACACGATATCTAAAAATATATATATGCAAGAAAACGAAAAAACAATGACGGTGTCTAAAAATGAAAATTGCGAGTACACAAAATGTAATTTTCCTCAAAGTTCACAAAATTATCCAACCATTCCCAGAAACATAGGAAGTAATTTAAGCACCTACGGGCAATTTGAAAATCATGAATTTAACAAAAGACGCAAAGAATTTCCACAATTTTCTTATGTCTCAGGCATGCCAGTTCAAAAGATTATTAAACAATCTGATTAAATATTTCATTTGGTATTTTATTTTGCTACATGTAATTTATTTATTTTGATTTTTTAATTGAATTTAGTTCATAATTTCTTATTATGAAATATTTATTTACACATGAACTCATGTTATGTGAAATTATTATACAACCTTTTTACACTCATATTTCTGGACAAGGGTCCCTTCGTGAATAAATTGAATCAGAAAATCCAATCAATAAATATTTCTGCATAAAATCATATAAAAATATAATTCAAATAAATAACTAGGTAAGTTACTTTCAGTGTTTATGCATTAAATAAAATATTTTGACTTAAAATAGATCCTGCTCACTCCAAAACAAATTTAATTAATTCAACATCCTCGCCATTCTCTTCTAGTTTAATTTTTGAATAAAAACCTCAATTAATAATAATAATAAGGACTGGTGCTGATTAAAATTTTCTTGTTTGACTAATTGAAATTTTTTTATTACATTTTTTATTAGATTCATCGTTTAATTTCGATTAACTACAACACACAATAATTCAACTTTTTTTAACTCATCTCTGTCATTGCAAATTTTGTATAAGTCAGAAGTAAATGTGGTATACACTATATACAGTCACCCACAATTACAGGTAAACCGGTTCAATACCATGAATACCGGATATATCCGGCTAACAAAAATAATTATAATTATGTCGGGTTAATCCGGTAGCATAATATTAACTCTGTTATAACGTTGGAATTTCGATTTTTTAATAGCAAGTACTTGGATTAATAATTTCAAGATTCGACAAACAAGGTATTATAATTATTTTTGGTCGCAATATATATCCGATATTCATGGTATTAAACTGGTTAAGCAGTAAGCGGAATAATCTGTTGCAAAGGGTCCTGGAAGACTAATTAAAATTAATTTAAATCAAAAATAAATATTTTCGCGAAAAAATATATGAGAATGTAACAAATACAAAGTTAAAAATGAATTTATTAATTAAAATTGGGGTGATTCTCATGAACATATTACAAAAATACAAACGTATTAACTAATTAATTAGTTATTTGACAATTTTGTTGATAATCCGTAATGTGGCAGACTCAGTGGCGGCCTAATTTTGAGGTTCAATAGTAGATAATTAGATTTTTCAGAGCTAGGATCCCATCACCGAATTCAGATGAATAATTACGGTTTGTGGAACCTTTGTGTGGTGATGTTATATATTTTCTTCTACGCAAATTTTCTTCTATATAACAAGTTGTAATTAATATAATTGTTATTTGGAGAATGGAGAATGGAGAATGGAGAATGGAGAATGGAGAATGGAGAATGGAGAAATGGAGAAAACCATTAATAAAAATCTGAGTTACAATAATAAAATCGATTTTATATAATACAAAAGTTAATTATTTCTTCGTGATTTTGGATCTTATTCATTATTGAAATTATTAAATTATTTTTAATAAAGTCTGTTAAAAATAAGATAAAACGCTGTCTGGGAGATGATCAAATAATCTGTAGATGTAATTAGCGGTTTGAATCATGGGATTTAGCCAATAATTTGCATATCTACCAAAGAGTAAAAAAAAATTAATCAGTTGATCCGAGAAAAAATACCATGAGAAAGAGTAACAAGTAACTAAAATTAGAGAGGAAGAATTTGAAAAGAAATTTTGGAAAAACAAAAGAAATAATAGAAATCTGGAACGAAAAATCATTGCTTTACTCAAAGCATCAACCGTTTGGTGTCACTGAGTAGTTTATTCTTGGGAAACTTACTCAACTAATAAAATGGCGAGGATTGTAATTGATCAAATGAATTAACTATATAAAGTGATTAATTCTGAGAATTGGTTCTATTAAAGGAAATATATATTAATATTTGTTGAATTCTGTGCTGTCTAGTTGAATGGACGCATGGAATTAGAAAACCAAATTCTACCGGAACATTTACGATTAAAACCAAACAATACGTATACATATAATTATACACATAGATACCACCGCTGTTGTATATTTATGTTTGACAAGATAAATATTGATTGTTATCTTTGTCATGCTCGGGGGATTTTGTTTTTTTTCTCACGTGGTTAATGTCATTCTTTAAAATTTCAATTAATTAATTTATTTATATCTTTTAAATAACATTACCCGGGTTCCTCAATAGATTTAAAATAATTATATTCATGATTTTTCTTTATTTTCTACCCTTCCCACAGATAAATACTGATTTTTTGTTTTTTTAAATAATATAATTTCACACCTTTTCACACCTTAATTAATTTTTTGAATTTTATTAAATTTTTGATGTTAAATTTGCACACAATTCCTTGTCCAATTTATACAATAGCAATATCTTGAATAAATTTTTAAAACAATTATTATGGTTTTATTTATATAAAATTCACCAAGTTGAAATTAACAAACATCAAAATAATTAAAGATTTGGGTTTAAAAGTTTTGATTGGAAAAATATTACAAAGATCCATCAATACAATATTTTATTTATAATACATATTCAACGTATTTCATATCCAAATATCACAGGAAAACAGAGTTTTTCACGTCAATTTTTTTTGGGATATTAAATGTTGATCGATGGGACTAAATCTTGATATGACTCCTCATCTTCCGCAATCAAAGAAATAGAACTGAGAAACCAAAAAATCTTTATTTTCAAATTGTACAAAATTTTCAATTAATGTTACAACAGCTGGCTAAATTGTTCTTGTTTACCTCCTTTGATAATTTCTGCTAAATTTAAGTGCTTTGCACTTCGCTTTAATTCTACTAAGTTTATAAATATTGCTTCGATCCAGCTGGTACTTTCTGTTTTTGCTAGCTGTTTTTATGGTATTTCGTTTATCCTCAATCTTTGTCCCATCCGGCTGAAGAATTCTCTGCCTATTTTCCTAATTCCGGAAATTAATTAATTTTTCTTAGAAGCTTTTATTTTTTGGGTGATTCGACTGAGAAATCAGTCTGCTTATATAACAAAATTTTGTTGACTTTTCTTTTAAGAATTGTTGTTTGTCAATGATTGCTATTGTGGGGTGATTTCTTGTTCTTAAAAAGTACAATTTTATTTTTAGATTCCCAGGGTCTGTTTTCAGGTTGGTATCATTCTAAATCCGAAAATAAAGTTCAGTAAAATATTTAATCTAATAAAAAATTTTTAAGGTTCTTGTCACTGTTCTCGGAATAAGATAGATTAGATACGAATATCAGTTGATAAAGTATAATTATAATGTATTTATGAGCAAAATTTGATTAGAAATATAATTTTTCAAATTAATTAAAGCACCAAAATAGACAGGTGAAATGTGTAAATATTTTTGTTGGCCGGAATATTTTTAATTGATTTAAAAACAAACACTCTGTGCTAAAAGTAAATAGTTAACCAACTGGTTGATTTGATTTTTATTTGATTTAATCTATCCACAAACGCCCCTTATTTTATTCTATTAAGTTATTGATTATGAAATTGTCTGAAATCGTTTTTTTTTAAAAATAAATTTACTGCAATCTGTATCATAAATATTTTAAACAAAAACTGTTGTTTAACCCAAAAACAATTAAATGTGATTTATCAACACGTTTAGCTGATATATAAAATATTTATAATAATAGTAATAAATAACAAATAATAACAAACAACAATAATAACTAGGGCAACCCAAAAGTTGCAAAAAAAAGTTGCAAAAGTTGCAATAAAAGCTGACTATAAAATAATATTAAATTTTTTATTATTTACTACAAAATATAAATATAAAATCATTAACGTAGAATTCCTTTGTAAACGGGAAAACAAGCAAAAATTCTTGATAATTCTTTGGTCTAATGTTTCAGATCAAATTGTTTTTATTCATCAACTGAATTGAAATAGCAGATAAAGTAATACGGAATATTATTTCCGTTATAATTCCTGTCCTCTCTTAACATTCTTTTCAGCATTGAAAAGCTCCTTTCCACGTCAATTGACGTTGGCTGGCAATTTTTTAACTGAGAATATGTTGCTGGCGAAATTTTGTCGTTAGACAACTCCAAAATGTTGTTTAAGTCGTTTTTAAACATTCTTTCCTGAATATAAGATTTCAAATTACAAGGGTCGTCTTTGAAGTCGAATTCATTTATTCTTTTAAATGCACTTTCAATTGAATGTTTTGAATCTTCAAGCTCATCAGCCAATACAACTAACCCCCTGTAACAATTAAATATTTCTTCCAACTCTTTTGTTATCGTTTCTTAAAAATAGCCGTTTTCGCATTTTCGATCAATATTCCCTTTTGAGTTATTTCCTTGAAATGTAATTTTATTTCTGGCAGTATTTTAGAATAAATTAATGCAGCGCCAAGCCAACTTGACCATCGTGTTACAATAACATCTGGAATATTGCCTGCCTTAGAAAGAATTCTTTTATTTTCTTTATTTTTTGCCGTTATTGACTTAATCGCAGAAATCATATTATCAGCATCTTTGTAGTGAATTTTTAACCGCATTGCACAATTATGAATTAGGTGCGCAATACATTTAATTGAGAAAAGGTTTGGATGCACGATTTTTAAATGATCGGCTGCTTTTCGCATGTAGCTAGCATCGTCGCTTAACAACAGCAAAAATTGTTTACTTTCAATTTCAAGAATATCAAATGTTTCATTTATAATGTTGACTACAATTTGGTGGGTTATCGGAGCTTTCAGGTGTATTAAATTGGCCACGTAAACAACTTTAGGAGATTCGATTGTTTCCTATTAATACCATGGCGTATTTTTCTAAGTTGATTGAAGTTTCATCCACAACAAGAAATATTTCTTTGTTTTTGACATAATCTTTCAATTTATTCAAAACTGCTGGGTATGTATTTTGAATAATGTATCTTCGCATACTCGATTCAGATGGAAGTGGATAGGTCATGAAATTAAAGAGCCTTTTGAGACTATTATTTCGTTGTTTGTGAAGCGGCAGGTCGATTGATATTAACGCGGTTGTTAATATTCAAGAAATTCGCTCTTCTTCAAGCTTATAAAGTCTTGTTTAGCGGGTTCTTCGCTATTTAATTGGGATAATAAGGTGGAATGCTTAAAACTTCTTCGGTGTTTTTCAATCGTATATTTTCTTTTGTGGTCGACTGTTTTAGAACACAGATTGCAGTACAACTGATCGTTTGGGGCCATTACAAACTCCTTATTGTATAATGCACAGTATTTTCTAATGTTCGAATTATTTTCATGGTAAAAAAAAATTAAAAATCTATATATGAATATATAATTTTTAAATCAAAAAATCTATATATGAATATATAATTTTTAAATCAAAAAATTTCCAAAAAAAGTCAAAAGTTGCAAAAGTTGCAAAAAGTTGCAAAAAGTTGCAATGGGTTGCCCTAATAATAACACATCATCGTTTTCTATCCATTATTTATTATCGACAGATTTATAAAATATAAAGTTCTCCAATAAAATATATACTTAAAGTTTAATAACATAAATAAGTTGATTAATCACATCCAAATCAAATATAAGTTATTATCCCAATATAATAATGTTTATCTCATTCATCACATAGATATTATTGATTATTATCCACATTTATATTTATTCTGTATTTATTTGTTTCTATTATGTAATGTTTAAGTTTTAGAATCCTCAGTGTTCGTCCATCTTCTAACATCTGTCAATTTTGTCCGAAAGGCATAAATAAAATGAAAATATGTGACGAATAATAATAAACCAACTAAATTTAAGTTAAAACTAGTTAAAAATTACTCGAAATTGAAAAAATTTAAAAAAAACAAATTTTGTTTGTATGAAAAAAATAATTTGTCAAAAATTATGAGTCATATATAAGCTTTATACATAAAATTACAGGCGTAATTTGAATTTCTCTAAGAAAATTTGATTGTTTGATAATTTTCAAATTTTCACAATTCCAACTGTATCTGTGTAGTCAAATCAGGGTATTCAATGTGAATACTTGCCAGTAAAATATCACCAGTAAACTCGTGTTTTGAAGTGAATTAGTTAAACACGTTAAAAATTTTCATTTACTAACTTTATTCAATCTTTATAATTTCACAGATAATTTTCTATTGAAGTTATTTTCAGAAATCAATATATTGTAACAATTTTCTTAACCACTATTTCTCTTGTTACATATATTATCAATTTACAAAGATAACCTATACTGATAATAATATAAAATAAGAATATAAAATGTGACATTTTCTACTGCGAAAATAAAACAATAGAATTTCCATCTAAAAATGGTGAATGAAAGATAAGAATATCTTGATTTACCAAACTTAGGAAATTCGTTTAAACAGTAAAAAAATATAAGTAATAAGGAAATTTGTTGTCCTTTACCAATTCATTTCCCTCATCAAATACTCTATTAGCCAGTTTTTTTGATTTAAAATCAATCCATTAAAAGAAAAATCCTTTATTTTCAATAAAACAAAATTTTACTTTAATAAAAAAATATTTTAAGAAATTATCGATTTGTTTGAAGACTTACTAAAATAGCATTTAATGTATAAATAAGGATTTTAACATAAAATCATACATGACAACAGCATACAACAATAATTTTTATAAGTTATAAAACATTTCAATTATACTATACTCCACATTTTTTATTATTAAAATTATTAAAATTTTTGTTATTTTTGCCATCCATCGAATATAAATTCTCATAAATATTTATTCATTCAAAATATTATCAAAAACTTTCACAGGAAATTTTGTTTCAATGTACTGCTAAAAATGTTCCAAATTAGGTGTCATATATTATATTGAAGGATAAATAAGTTATTTTTTGGATACATTTTATAAAACTCTGTATAATTTGTAATTAAACAATAATTTACATAATATGATTAATAAGTGTTTAATTAAATATAATCTTAAAAACAATAAAATGATAATTTAAGCCTTTTGCTGCAAATAATGTATTTAATGAAAGAATTTCTTTCATTAAATACATTATTTGCAGCAAAAGGCTTAAATTATCATTTTATTGTTTTTAAATAATAATGCTGCTACCAAGCAATCATCATTTTATAAATATAATCTTGCAATAATAATTGCATATTTTTATTGCAACCTGGTTAAAAACATAACAATATAAATTTGAAAATCCTGGAAAAATAAATTAAAATATTCATTTGAACAATAAAATTCCTTGGTATATAACAAGTGAATAAATAACAAGAGAAATAAATAATATTTCTCATTTAATTATTTAATTCTGTATATATATATATATATATATATATATATATATATATATATATATATATATATATATATATATATAATATATATATATATATATATATTATATATATATATATAATAAACTCTTAAATGCCTGAAAATAGTTGTAAATAAATAATTTCTGTCAAATGTAATTCTATATGCAAAATAATGTCTGAGTTGATAACAATGACTATCAATATTACTAGAATTTTTTCTATTTTTATTTGTTAGCGTTGGTATAAAATAAAATTTACGATATTAAATTAATTCAATTTCTAGCAATATTACAATAATAAATATGATAACGTTCAAAATTAGTTCGAATTAAAACTCAGAATTCCACTGAATAGAATAGAATACTTTATATTTACATTTTAAATCTAAGTGAATTTATGTTAAATTAAATATTTTTATAAAATATAGAAATAATGTATGGAAGTGGCTACAAAATACTTTTCTTTATTAGACAAGCTGTGACCAAAGATAAGACCCACTGATACCGTTTTTTTCGTATTTATGCCAGTCAGCGTCCCGTGGAGTCTGCTAATATTATCATTATTTGATTATTGTTAATTTACAATCTATTTTCGTGATGACAAACGTCTCATTCGATTTATCATTAAGTCAAATAGAGATTCAATCAATGGCGGGTGCCAAAAAGAGACCAGTTACATTTTATGATTGATATGCATTCATATAAATCAGAAAGATCTGAAAAAAGATGTTTCCTATCTGAAATTCTTCACCATTCTCTCTGAAAACCCAAGAGCTTTACGCATGAATTCTCTTATTGCAATGTGACAATAAATTGAGTCAAATAAAAAATAATTTTGACAAAATAAATCAAGTTGAAAGGTAGTCTTAAAATTTAAACTGGTTTATATCGTTTTGAAATAAATAATTTTTTATTTTTATAAGTGACTATAACAAAATGATATTATAAATGCATTCGATATACAAATATACAGTCTTTTCATATATTTTATGGAAATGCTATTTCACAAAATATGGTTGAATTTATTTTTAAATGCGTTTATTTTAATAAAGAGCAACTATATAATTGGTATGTTTACAATAGAATGAATAGACGAAAAAAAGTTTATTTTTTCTTTCGAATTTCTCACAATGATACTAAAGAAAATAATAATAATAATAATAATAATAATAATAATAATAATAATAATAATAATAATAATAATAATAATAATAATAATAATAATAATAATAATAATAATAATAATAATAATAATAATAATAATAATAATAATGTTGGGTTTTCAGTTAATTTAAGTCAGTAACTTCTGACTCCTCGTGTCCTTTAAATCAAAACAATAACTACCCAACGTATATTGGAATAACAAAATTTACAATCTTTTCTCAACACTTTACAATCAATAATCAAAGTTACGTTTGATCGATTCTCAGCACGGCGTTGATGCTTTGACAAAAGATAATATTCACCTTTTATTTCCTCAGGTTCTCTCGACTCACGTTTTCCTCTTTCTCTATTTGATTTGATCCTTTTTCACCTTTTCGTATTCCTATTCTATATCTTCTTTTTCCCTAATCTCCTTAATTCGTTTTTACCTCTCGACTATTCTCGATTCTTCTTACCCTACCTGAGGCAAAATGCAACTTGCTCTGATTTTCCCCTTCTTTATATACTCTTCAAAATCGGAATGACAAATGGTTATTGCCGAGCCAATCTTTCACTTGACATTTGCTTCCACGTATCTGCTTCGGCTGTCACCCATAATGGTCCAACAAACAAAGATAATTAATGGCCCGTCCGGCCTTTCTGCATGCACAGCTCTTTTCCAATTAATCATTGTGTCAAGATAATGGGCCCAAATCTTCCTTCTATTGTCTTTTCTTCTTGTTTACCCAGCTCGGGTTTCCTTCATCCCTCGGATTCTCCGTTGGCTCGGATTTCCCATTATCTCGGGTTTTCTATTAGCTAATTAATTAATTAATTAACGTCTTCTGTTTTTACACATTTGAATGTTTTTCGACTCTTTCTAACCGTTTTCTGATAAATCCCTAATTATCATCTTGTTGACCATTAGCTAATCTATACCTGTGCCGTTTTCCCAATTCGATTTCGATGATTTTACAATTTATCGATTTTTCACGGATTTTCGGATTCTTGCCTTTCGCAACTGTTTTTGCCATTTCCTAATACTGCTTCCATCATACTTTCCTTTACTATCAATTTTGTGCATGATCACGCTTTTATTTGTCTTTTTTCTTCGTTTACTTTTTATTTAAATTTTCAACCTAAATTTCATTTAAATTTATTTTAATTTACAGATCTCAATAATAATAATAAAAATAATAATAATAATAATAATAATAATAATAATAATAATAATAATAATAATAATAATAATAATAATAATAATATTAATAATAATAATAATAAAGTCTATTTGAATGGAATAATAAATTATTAAAATTCTTGTGTTAAAATATCTTTCACGTAAATTTTCTTGTATCAGATAACAATAGAAAACTAAGGCACCATTACATTTGTTTTTCTTTAAGGATCTCCATTTTCGATGATGTGTTTAAAATATTTCATTAAATTTCAACGAGAAAAAATACAAACATTGCAGAAAAATCTTTTTATTGCTGATAAACACAATAGAAAAATCTGAAAGCAATTAAATCTAATTTTACTTGGATATTTGAATAAAAATGTTTAGCCTCTATATCAATTTGTTTTTTGAACCTTTAAAATTATTTGCTTCGCAAATTGAAGAAATTGAAATTATATTTATTTTTGTAAAAATATTCAGAAAATATTTCAATAATTTTATATTTAAAACTTTATTGTAATTATTTAAAGCAATTTATTTTATTAATAACACAATTCATCCGATATGTTAAATGTCAAATTGAGTATATTTGGTGTAAATGCTTATAATGTTAAAAACATCAAAATTAAAAATAATGAAAATTTAAAAAATATTTGGTTTTTTAAAACAAACAATTTAAAATAGTGAAAAATCAAACAAAAAATTAAAAATATTTATCAAAATTCAATTCAAATGAAAATTTAAATGAAAATTAAGAACTTTTACAAGGCAAGTGAACTAGAAGTTTATTTTAGAATATTTTACTGAATTTTTATGAATGGATGAAATTAAATCGAATTTTAATCAAATCTCTGATAAATGGTACACTTAAGATTTATGAAAATTGGTGGGTTACTGATGATCAAATATTTTGCTTTTCCTTGCTGTTACCAGCGTAACCCAGGATACAATATTGTTTTACCGCTTGATACCCGTTAAGCAATCAACGTTGGTACTGTATCAAGTGGGTGAGTGATCGCATAAAGTGAGCGCACTGATTGCACTATAATTGTCGGGCACTCTTTGGGTCCACGGACTATCGTTAGAAGATATGTGTCTGATTTACTCAGGTCCTTTACTAACATTACTTTCCCTATACAAGCTTTCCGTCATTAAACAATCATAAGTCATAGTAAAACATACTATGATTTATTAAAAACCTGTTCATACAGTACGCTTATCACATCTAGGATATTTGAGTCACTTTCGATCTTTCTTGTTCTTGCTCTGCCACCCTGGCTCTCTTCAATTTTTCGCGAGTGTTTCGCCCTAACCGCTTGCGCTTCGGTTTGCTTGACTGTGCCGGTGGATATATTTCGGTCAGTTCTGTGGGTAATAGGCGAATCTGAGCTGTTATAGTCTCGTTGATGAATTTTTGGTTCAACTTGACTTTTAGCGTGCGTATCTGCAATTTCAACGCACGGATTTNTAATAGCTAAAGCTGGCATTTTGCCTAGCCAAATGTTATTTTCCTAAAATTACCATTTGCCTACGACATAATATATATCCTTTAATAATTTGTTATCTTATTAATAAAAAATTAATTCACAATAAAACAAATCGGGGAATAATCAGCATTTCATATTAAAATATCCGGTTGTTATATCAAATTAATAGTTCTCAAAATTATCGCTAACAAAATAACAAAATTCAAATGTAAAGAAACCAAGAATTTCAGACGCATGGTTATTAATTAAATATTAATTACCTTCGAATTCAGGAAAGGTTTCCATAGAAATAAAATTCTGAGTCTGCAAATATTTGCAAAGTTAATCAGGAATAAATAAACAATTTTAAAAAAAATTATTAAAAATAAAATGAACCAAATTGCTTTACTTACTATTTGACAATAATATTGAATCATTTAAATTTTATTTTATTATTTTCATTCCTTATTTCTGGAAAATTTTTCGATTGAATGTCTCAATGGTGGTTTAAATTGCTAATAATATCTCTTCGAACATGTTCATCAAGTTGACATTTTCCACTCAAGTTAAAAGCATATTTGTTCAAATGTATTTACTTCCTTTTCGAAAGCCGAAGCATAGTATTGCAATTTTTTTATTAGAGACCGTATTTTATCCTCTCTGTTATTTATAATCCCTATAATGTTATAACAAAACTAGATGGAACATCCGATTTTATCAAAGAAGGCAATTCAATGTTTGTTAACTTTTTCCACCCCATATTTGTATGAAAGTGGATTTTCTCTTTACACAGCAATCAATACTAAATATATAGGCCGTTGGACCTAAGGTGCTGAAATTTATAAAACTAATACTGGAACATAATAACATCATTAAACAAAAAATTAATTATATAGGCAGATTAGGTACAAGTTTGTAAATGAGAATTCAGTAATCGACAATTAAGCCAGATCTTGAGACAATCATTTATTATACAGGATAAAAAGAAACTTAATATTTCACATTAAAAATTATTCTTCTGCTGTAATTTTCCTTGTAATTATTTTTCCATTTTAATGATTTAATTTTACAGATTTTTGTTTTACAAATAAATTATTGCACATTATATATTGCATTTATTATTTAATATAAATGAATAAGAGTTCCAAAAATATGTAACATATTTTAGAAGGTTGTCACATAAAAATAAAGTTGGAAACCGTTGATTTAAGGAATACAGATTAGTCAAGTCAATGTTTCGAAATTAAAACAATTAATCTAAGCTCTCAAATATATAAAGATCGAAGCAATCTTACAGGGTTATTAATAATTATAAAGAATTTATTAATAATTATAAAGAAAAATCATAAAGAACCCATGAGTCCTGAGCACAAAAATGCATTTACGAATATCCTTGGCTTAGAAGAAGAATCAAATAATCACAGGAAATGAAGAACAGCCATCACGCAAAAAACTCTTGAACTTTTGAAGGATATGAAGTCTGAAGGTGACGACGTCGCAAAAATGGCGAGTGTTGAAGATTTTATAAAAAATATTCAGTTCAAGAAACCTGGAAGAGCAGCCCTTGTCATTACAGAAAAAGTTCTTAAGGTTGGGATAGTATTATTAAACTTTTATTTATTTATTTATAAATTATTGATTTGCATTAACCAGTAAACATTGAAGATAAATGAAATCATAAATGCAAACAGATAAAAGATGAAGTAAAAGAAAAGTTATTATTAAAATACAACTATTAAAAATACTTAAATATTTTATTAAAATTGTATGAACTAATAACAATTTTTATTATTATTCTCCACAGATGGTGAAAGTAATATTAAATAATTTTACTGATAAACTATAAATTGGTTTTTTTTAATTAATACTTACTTCCATTTCAGATATAAAAGAAATAGCATTTTCAATTAAATCGTCCAGTGTCTTAGAAGTACTGTTATTTGAAATAAATGACTTCACTCCTGTAATCAAGATTTACAAAAAAAAGGTTAATCAAAATCTATAATAATAATAATAATAATAATAATAATAATAATAATAATAATAATAATAATAATAATAATAATAATAATAATAATAATAATAATAATAATAATAATAATAATAATTACAATAGTAAGTATTATTATTGTTATTATTTTAAAAGTTTTAAAACATTAAATAAGTTTTTTAAAATTCTTGTCTTATTGTCTTCTTGTTTTCTTGTCTTAAGGTAGAGATACTTGAGAAATACTAACAAATTAAGATACTTGTCAGCAAGTCTCAATCTGATTTTAATTTAACATCCAACTTCAGAATTACCTTCCAGTTCACGTTTGGACAAATTTGAATGAACATTATTGGTTTCAGTGTGCTTGAATCAGGATGTTGTGCTTGGAATCAATAATAGCTATATTCGTTTTACAGTCTTCATTATTGACTACAACAATGTGTATAATTCAAAAATAAATAAAGGATAAATCCAAAAATTCGTCAAAATATTCCTACATATGCAGCTTTTGAATTTAATGAAATTTGCTTAATCTTATAAACTTGGACTCGTCGAGTATTAGAGTTGAGTCCCGAATCCAAGTAACTACCCAGAGACTCGATGAGTCCAAGTCGTATCGAGTCCAGAAACCATCTTTTTCGCATCTGTGCATCTGAGTTTGTTCAAGTAAAAATTTACACCAGGAATTACATTTCGCGTGTTACTTCTGAAAATAAAGTGCAGCGTACGAACCAATATCACATTTAACACATTTATACCGGGACTCTTTGCAAACTTTCTTCCCATTTACTGTCTTGGAAAAAATAACAATGTAACATCTTAGTGTATTGTTCTTGCATTCAGAAGCTTGTAAGCAACGTGGAAAATAACGAATGACAATGTGTCACCTTCAGTTGTGTATTGGTGCTCACTTCGTACAGGTTGTTGTGCCGAGTGAGATTTATACAAACTTTCACGTGAGCCATATTATTGACGTATTATTTCTTGGATAGCGCATTAGAGTCCGATGCCATTTTGTTGATGAGATGACGGAAAACCTTCTTGTCTTTTTCTTTACTCTGTTTAGGATGTATGCAGTTGGTTTGAAATATCAACGGCGACCATGTACCAAATTTCTTTCTTGTACCACAGTAGCTTACAACTTATTGAACAGCAGCAGTATGAACAGTTGGTAACATTGACACAACTTTTTTATTATGCCATTTCAAAGCCAACCGTTTTTATCGCGGTTTATTTTCCTTTACAAATTCTTTAGCATATTTCTTTGATCCAAACGAACCGTTCCAACTGCACTAATGTCATTCACAATGAAATCTCTGAACAACATAGGATATGCATGATACATGTCCATAAAAACACTGAAACCCTTTAAAAATGCCCCATTTTATGGGCTGATATATACATATATTGTCTAAAGATTTGCTTAGATACAATAAAATGACAAAGATAACCAAAGATTCATAAATTAACCTAACGTTACTCAAATTATACATGTTTTACTAAAGAAATTTGATAAAAGTTACTTCCATATAAGGATTTGTTACCCTCTGTTAATAATTGAAGTCTAATTGCTTAAAGATATAAAAAACAAATTGATTGCCTAAACTAGTATTATTCAAAAGTAGTAGGATGTGTCACCTCCAGGACATGTCACATCCAGGACAAGGTCAAATTTTTAAAGGTCAAGGTCAAATTTTTAAGGTCAAGGTCATTTTTTTAAGGTCAAGGAATAATAATAATTTACTGATATCATTCACACGTGATTTAGTAACAGTTCACAGTGCAAATCCTGTGATTTCCGTTGATGTAATCGATTATTATCGCATAATTTCATACCACATGTTATCCATTCAATTATTTTAATCAATAATAATTAAGTATTTTTCTGATAGTAATAATAATAATAATAATAATAATAATAATAATAATAATAAAATTTTTACAAATAATTACTATTATTATAAGAACTTTTATTTCTTCCAATTTCACCACTGATTATAATATCCATTGAATTGAAAAGAGAGTTTGAAGATTATAAATCAGTAATATATCGATGTTTGTTGACTCTCACAAATTGTCGGCACTGCCTTTTTAAGTGAATTTGATCATTATTACATTAAATATTTATTGTTGGATAATTACATTTAAAAGGTTCAACCAATTTCATAAATCAGCTTTGAATCACTTTAATATAAATCTTCATAAGAAATTACTTTATTATTATTATTATTATTATTATTATTATTATTATTATTATTATTAATATTTACATCAACTCAAATTTAACAAGGTTAGTCACACAAATCGAATTCTGAAATCAAACAAATGCATTTAATAAAAATTAAAATCATCGACATACACAACCGCCGCCCGCCCGCCGCCCGCCCCGAAGGGGCTGGCGCGGTAGTTTGTAAATTTGGTTTAGTTTGAATATTATTATTTGATACATAGTTTTATTATTTACAATATTCAAAGTATTAATAACAAAGGTAAAGAAATAAATGTTTATTAAATGTATATATTATGATACTCATTAATATACATTGAACATGCTTTACATTTGCGAACATTTGAATCATGGCATTTAGAACATACAATTACATATCCGCAAGGTAAAAACAAAACCGATACTTGATTTTCTTTACAAATGTAACAAGTTAAATACATTTTCCTACCATCATTGAGTTTTTTCCTTAGCTTATTTTCAATCAATTCGGATTTCGATATCCATTCATAAATCAATCCACTACTATATCCTGGTTCCAGCCTTAAATCCATACAATTCCAAAAGCATTCATTCAATGAATCATTATCTACTATTGCTTTGTCTAAATGCATCAAATAATCGATAACTTCAAAATGCATTTATTGTAATTAAATAAATCAATCAAATATCCAATGGAGGAATGTTTGAAAATTTCTAAAATTTTTATGGTTTCCTTTTCAGTGAGAGTATCATAATTGTTCATAAAATCTTCAACGGTGCTGTTTAAAAACTTGAATGATCTCGTAGTCATCAATAATTTCTTAATAAATTTATGAAAATACTTATATTCTGCACACATTTATAAGAGATACATTAAAACAACTCATTTATTAAACAAGAAAATAATTTAAAATCAATAATGGTAATTTTAAGGATTACCTTCGATAGATTTTATTGAATAAAGAGACTTTACAATAATTTCTATTTTACAAAAATTCAAACAAGTCCGATCACAGAATTAAATTAATCTTGTATATGTTGATTGATGAGATCCGGATCTGCTCCTGATTGAATATCAGTATCATCATCATCAATGACATCAACCCCTAAATAATGACCATATGCAAAACTAGAGTTTTTCTCTACCCAAGCTCTTTTATCATCATGATTAGTTAAAGCAATCTTTGAGTTTTTAAAGGTAAAAAGCTGATGATTTCGGGTTCCTATTCTAGTCTGAGGTACAGAAATAACTGTGTTGTTGTTGTAACAGTCTAAATAGGATTGATGTTTTATATCTGTACCTGATAATTTTACGCCCTTAGCTCTCATAGTAGATTTATTTCCTAAAAGACTGTAGCACTTTGGTCGCAAGAAAACCCACTCACTATATCCTACACCCTTACTCTCATCCTTAAACTTTCCTATAACTGAGTCGAGTCTCCTAGAATATAAAGGATGAGAGGGATCATAATTTGAGGTGTCTAACAAGTCATCAGAAATCATCGCTGGCAAAAGAATGTCAAGCTTTACGTTTTTGACCTCTAAGAAGAAACTATCGGTATCACCCGCAACTATATTTATATCACAGTTAAACTGACTCCTATATTTTGCTAATTCTATGTACTGTAATTGATACATCCTTAGTTTGGATAAATCCAGCACTGATTGTCCGATGTAGCTGGGTCTATCCAAACATATAGACTCCTTATTGAGATGTACACCAAAAAGATCATCATCAATTTTGATGGTTTTTCTAAATGATGGTTTTGATGAATATGTAATTAATTTTTCCGCGGAATTACATAGTCGTAAATTTAATCTCTTCTTAAGGTTTTCAACGGATTTACCGTACAAGCTATTATTATACAATTTGAATAAATCTCTGTACAGTTCACTGCTTGCTTCAGCTCTTAGCTGTGTATTTTTATTTATATAATTTTTAAAAATCGGTGCTTGCTTGAATTTTATAGCCCTATGGATGTGTACAACTTTGGCACCAAGAGACAAATAAAGCTTGAGAAGCCTCCAATGAAGAACATGGTTCTTCTTTGACCAATGCGTGAGCATCAACTTCTCAACTTTCGAACCAGGCGGGCACATTTCTCAGGAGCAAGAGGAAAGTCATTTAAAAAATCATGAAAAAATTTCTGGAATATCTATATCCACTTCTATGGTATAACCATAGGGAAGGATTTCAATGTCAGCATTCATGCACTCAAGCAATACATCATTCAATCCATCATACACCCAAGTGAAATCAGCAAAAGGAAGATTTTGGCTAAGAGCCCAACCATACAGATTATTTATATCAATATATAATAATTCTGTATTATCAGAAGCAGCAACGTAATGTTTGTTAACAAATGTTAACCCACCACGTATTCCTCCTTCGTAAAAATTGGACATTTCCATGTCCTGTAAAAGTTCTATAGGCTCAGTTAATGTCATAAGCGCTGAGGCCCATGACATACCCGGAATACCATAAAAGTTTAGAGGTTCTAGACCATTGTATGCAATGGCCTTGGCACGGAATTGTTGGAAATAGTCTGCAAGGAGGAATACATCCAATTTTTGATAAGTTAACATATAGTCAGCCAATTTAGTACAACGTTGTTGAGTCCAAATAAGTTGAGCCTTAGCATACTCATCTTCAGTAACACCAGACCAAATAGGAGGCAATTCATAAGTGGTTTCAAGTACATCCAAATCAGTCGCATAATCATAAGGAAATATGGCTTTAGCATCTATTATTAGCCTATCAAAAACCGACGAAGTCAAAGGAAGATCAGTTAGAGTTTTTACAGCCTTAGCCAAAGAACAATTAACAAATTGCATGCTGTCGATAAACCGAACAGCTAATTTTTTAATGTGAACAATCATCGAGATAAATTTCTCTGTGCTTGTGGGTATTATATCCAAATTCCAAGAAGGAAAGCCATTGAGACCATATTTTAAAATATGGTGTAAGACGTAGCCTCGTAAATTATGAAATACAATCGGCAACTGTTCATAAATTCTGCGAGCCATATTACATTTCCTACAGGCTGCACCGAGATAATTACCAGTAAAATGGTCATGATCTCGAACAGCAAGGGATAAAACCTTCTTGCAAAGATAGCAGTTCCTACAAGATTTGAATTGTCGTTCCTCAGCAAAAGTCATAGGTCCTAACCGTTTTTTCCCTTCAAGCTCATAATAAGGTAGGACAATTGTGACAGCAATTTGCTCTACTTTTTTAAGAAATTGAGGTATACAATCAAGACCATAAAACTCGTAATACGATTTTCTATTGTTAAGATTATTTATTAATAAAAGACCTGCTGAAATAGGTAAATGTATTTGATGATGTTTAACATCTTTAGGTAAAACCGATTCAAAATCGGCATAAATAACAAAGGGTGGGGTGATTCTCTTGAATGATTTTGAAACTCTAAATATTTATTTTCGGGTAAAGTGTAAAGGGTTGTACCCGTTTGATTTTTACTGCATAGGGCCACATGTTTAGTGAAAGCATTGTCCATTCGAAAACCGTTAAGACAATGTGGGCACCATTTGCATCTTATTTGAATACTACAGTCATTATTACGATGGCAGTTCATTAAACGTGTAATGTTGGTCACTGCGGTGTAATGATAATTATCCTTATTTTCCAAGAGTAATAAATAAATTGGAGTACCGCCAGTAACCGTTGATCTGTGAATTATACTTAAGTGGGGGTGTTTAAAAACATAGTCATTAGGAACCTGATCATCATCAACTATCACAGTAGGGGTATAAGCCAGAACATTTATGGCGAGATTTAAGTCTAAATTTTTCTTTTCGAATTTAGGTATATTACACAATTTCATCGGACAATCCGTGACTTCATTGTAATTAAGATTATTTAAAAGATTTTCATATTTTGAAACTCTTTCAGGGTGGCTACCTATTTCATCTTTTTTCAGAGCGCGAGAATACTATAAGAAAACACTTATGATCCTTATTTTTAACATTTATAATTGCTCCTTTAGATTTCAAATCTGCAGGTGTACGAATGTAACTAGACCAGATAGGCGACAAATAGGAGCAAATTAGTCAGAATGAAATCAATCTCTAAGATATTAATTACTCTCCAGCCACTACCTAAATAAGTAAACTTTTCAATTTTTTCGTTTAACTTATTAACCCCCTCAATTAAAAAGTTATCCGAAAAGATCTCGGCTTTATTTGAAAAGTAGTTGTCACGGATTTCCCCATCTTTTTCAAATCTTATAAGAATAGCGAACTGAATTTTGACGCTACCCATGTTTTTTATTTCAGATGTTAACTTTTCAGTGATCCTATCCGTTATTATAATTTTAATTAATTGTGAATCGGCAATATCAATCGAATAGTTCGAATGGCGCCATTTAAATTGATTCTATTATCGGCTCAATCGCTAAAGATGATCCACCTAATTTTGATTTATAGTATTTATAGTATTATCATTATTTATATTTTTATTTATAGTATTTATAGTATTAATATTATCATTTATAATATCATGATTTATAGTATATATAATATTATTACATTCGTCATCACTGAGTAGGAATGACTTCATTTTTAATAATTTCGTCGTCACTGATCTCAATGACTTCAGTTTTTATAATTTTATTTTTAATTTTAGACACCCTATGTTCAGCAGGTCTTTTATTAGATTTCTTTTTGTGTTATTATTTAAAATATTTACAATTTCAATGTATTCTTATTATTATATTAAACAGTTCTTTTTCATTGTTTTTGAAAGAATTTAAGTGGCTGAGAATGTTGACTATAAAATTCCTTATACCTTACAGTCTGGGAAGTTTTGCATATGGGGCAAATAAAAAAGTTGATGCCATTAAAAGGTTGGCGATAATATTTCTTCATATTTTTGTGGCATATCAAACTATGACCGATTGACGATACACAGTATCGTGGGTATAATGGACCTGATAAATTATAAATATATATCAAATATATTTATAAATTATTGAAAAAATATTAATCATAAAAAGTGTATTTCATAATGTAATTTTATTGTAGATTTATTGCAATGTTTTATTCAATATTATTATCATGTATTTATTGATATTTATGTGGGGCATTTATTTTTCTATTTTAAACATTAATTATCATGACTCCCATTTCGATAGTTTAGTTTGAATATCGAAATAAACAAACAATTTGTATTTGATATTTTTATATTTAATTATTTTGGGTACTTACTTTATAATTATATATCTGACAGTAATATGACAATTATAAGTGCCAATTATATATAATAATAATAATATAATAATAATAATAATAATAATAATATGAATAATAATAATAATAATGATGATAATAATAATAATAATAATAATAATAATAATAATAATAATAATAATAATAATAATAATAATAATAATAATAATAATAATAATAATAATAATAATAATAATAATAATAATAATAATAATAATAATAATAATAAATTTGTGCTAATATCTATAAATTTATTTTGGACAAAGTTCGTTATTTTCTCTATTTGATTCTCATCGTTTCGTTTCTAATTTCATGTCAAAAACTTAGTATTAATTTCATCGTCTGAATACGGCCATTTTAATTTCTCTGGAACATTCATAAATTCTCTAATTTTTACATTAGATATTTCCTCTAATTTTTCAATCAAAAAATTGATTATATATGCTAAATAAAAAAAAAGAATTAATAAACATAAAATTCATATTTTACCTTTTTCCGACATGGTTGAAAATAATTAAAATGAAAAAATAATTATGTTTATACTATTATTCAAAAGCAACAAGATGATCGATAGATAGATTATAAGAAAATTAGATATTTCAACACGATACATATAATAAAAAGACAAGCAAACTTGCAATGATATTTAACGTTTCAGTTTTTACATTTTTTAAAATATTTATTTCAATTATTTCAACAACACAAAAAGTGCCAATTTTTTACTAATTAATTTTCAGCCTAACCTACAACTTTTTACAAAAATCCAAAAAAAATGAGACCTTTTTAATGAACCATTATTCAAAATAATCTATCGAAAGTAATCCTTAAAATTCAAATTTAAAATGTTCGCAAATGTAAAGCATGTTCAATGTATATTAATGGAGTATCATACTATAAACATTTATTTCTTTACCTTTGTTATTAATACTTTGAATATTGTAAATAATAAAAACTATGTATCAAATAATAATATTCAAACTAAACCAAATTTACAAACTACCGGCGCCAGCCCCTTCGGGGCGGGCGGCGGGCGGGCGGGGCGGCGGTTGTGTATGTCGATGATTTTAATTTTTATTAAATGCATTTGTTTGATTTCAGAATTCGATTTGTGTGACTAACCTTGTTAAATTTGAGTTGATGTAAATATTTAATAATAATAATAATAATAATAATAATAATAATAATAATAATAATAATAATAATAATAATAATAATAATAATAAAGTAATTTCTTATGAAGATTTATATTAAAGTGATTCAAAGCTGATTTATGAAATTGGTTGAAACCTTTTAAATGTAATTATCCAACATAATATTTAATGTAATAATGATCAAATTCACTTAAAAAGGCCAGTGCCGACAATTTGTGAGAGTCAACAAACATCGATATATTACTGATTTATAATCTTCAAACTCTCTTTTCAATTCAATGGATATTATAATCAGTGGTGAAAATTGGAAGAAATAAAAGTTCTTATAATAATAGTAATTATTTGTAAAAATTTTATTATTATTATTATTATTATTATTATTATTATTATTACTATCAGAAAAATACTTAATTAGTATTGATTAAAATAATTGAAGGGATAACATGTGGTATGAAATTATGCGATAATAATCGATTACATCAACGGTAAAATCACAGGATTTGCACTGTGAACTGTTACTAAATCACGTGTGAATGATATCAGTAAATTATTATTATTCCTTGACCTTAAAAAAATGACCTTGACCTTAAAACATTTGACCTTGACCTTTAAAAATTTGACCTTGTCCTGGATGTGACATGTCCTGGAGGTGACACATCCTACTACTTTCAAACAACCGATTTAAATGGCGAATTAATTAATTTAATAATAATGATAATTATGCATGCCAGCATTTATACTTATTATACTTTTACTATATAATAGTATTTGATACTTATAATACAATATATATTTTATTTATAAATTAGTTATTTAAATATCCTTAACACCCCCTATGACCATGTATTTCTCACAAAATATTACATTTAATATATATATATATATATATATATATATATGTTTCTATAAAAGCATGGAATTCTAACAAATATAGAAATTTGACTAAAATGACTCCAAATGATACAGATTTTCAACCAAAATTATCAAAGAATTTTGTTATAAATGACCATGAATTTCTCAAAATTTAATAAATTTACAAATGAATTTGTTAAATATTGTCTGAAAATGCTTATATTTTACTAATTACCTAAGATTTTGCTAAACATTATTTTAAATGACCATGTATTTACAGGTAAATATACATTTATTGACTATAGTTGTCTAGATATACCAAAATTAACAAATTTAAAGAAAACTCATAAATTCCTCGCTCAAAATATAAAATTTTACTAAAGAATTTGGTAAAAGTTATTCCCATAAGCATGACTCACGCTATGAATCACGTGATAAATCACATTTCTTTGTACACCGAATAGCATAACTCATAATGTCTTTGTTGCCGCTGGCTCACATCTCACAACTCACGTGCATAAGTAAGACAAGTTTTAGTGGCATCTTTATATAACCATATATTTAACATTGTAATAACAGATAGTTTATTAGTACACAGATAACAGTCACTCTTACTTCAACTAGCAATGACAATGTTACTGCATTTTTTAATATTTCATAAATTACTAATATGCTATTAGGTGATGTTACTCAGGATTTACCTAGATGCTTTGAAAGTTTATGCAGGTCAACAATAACTACCATTTACACCACTTCCAAATTCAATTTGATATAAGCAAAAAAATGAATAGATCGCTCGAAGCATGCATGCATTCTTATTAGTGGTATGCAATCAGATTCACGGCATGAATAAGAAACAAACGATAGCATAGGTGTTCGGAAATTGTATGACAAAAACAGACAATCCATAACATAAAATTTAAAAAACATGAAAAGCTTTTATAGAAAATTGTTCTGGTCATAAAAACCACTTAAAGTGACCACAGTATAATTTTATGTTTCTTTAATATAACAATTCATAAAGATTATGATATTTTAACGCATTTGGATATTTTTTATAGTTTCAGAGCTGTCAAACATACTTTGAATGTTTATGTCGGAATAATATTTTAAAGTTCATATGGTCCCAATAGTACCGATCAAGCAAATTCAGATCAGTAGGTATTGGATAGATTTTGCATAAATTTCGATCTGACCAAAGAATACTTATGAAAACATTATTAAAGTTTCCCATATCAGTAAAATAGACAAATTCACAAAAGATAAACCGAAGTGTTTATTTAATAGCCAAAGACAAAAAAACTACCATTTGTTAGTCAAACTCTTAATTGGTCTAGGACAACTTCAGTTTACGTTAAAGACAAAAACACATTAAGTAAAAAAATAGAAAAGAGGCAATAAAAACTTTTAAATTTAAAGTAATAACTCCCTTATATGAATGCGTTTTTAGCTCAAAAGTACAAAGAAAATTATAATTGTATATTCAAAAAATTAAAATTCTATTTTTTTACTTACCTAAATTTCCATGAATATCGTTCCCAGGCTTGTAAAACACCCGTAGAGATTTTAAGTCGCATTTTGGTTCACTGGACTTGGTGTAGAACATGGTGTCACCCTCCGATTTGAAATTTGAATTGAAATCGTTACTCACTTTTGAATAGAATGTAGATATATTAGTAATTACTCCTGCAAAAATAAAGTGCGAAAATTAAAAATGTATTTCAAAATAATATAATAAATAAAATGCTAAGTAATGAAGCTGAAAAATAGAGAGTATTTTACTTATCATTTGTAAGTAAAATAAAATGAATTAAATAAAAAAAAACTTTTTGAGTAAAAAACATGTAAAAAGGTGAAGATTCAATTACGAGAACTGTCCGTAAAATAAGGATCCCAATGATTTTTCACTATAAAAACCATGTTCATTTACGATAAATAACACACTTTTGGAAACCTGATTCTTGTTTTCTAAAATTTGACTTATTTGCCCTTGAAATCGATGCATTTTCATTTTTTTCATACCTGAATCGCAAAGATAATCCGCCGGGCGGTAAGGACATCTTAAAACATCTTTTTCTCATTTGGTCTTCGGTTCTGAAATACGTTATTCTCGCAAGCTATACATTTTTAAAAAACTTGGACTTTTTTCTATTTTTCGACATAATTTCCGTTGAAATCGATAAATTTTTGCAGCAATGAACTGAAAAAGAAGCGAAAGCAAATGTTTTAGACTGCACTCTATTGCAGATAGATTTGCAACTCAGGCATAAAAAAAACGATTTATTTTATGAAAAAATGCATCATTGGTCACTTATAGCCTCCGATTCTTGATATTCCATTAATTAATATTTAATCACTTATATTCCCCGATTTTCGATTTTCCACTAATTATTATCACTTATATCCTCTCCACAAATATTTCTATTAAAATTGTTCTAAATATTTTTATTAAAGTGATAATTTTTATGAAATTTATGAATTTTATGAAATAATTTAAAATAAATGCAATTAATATATCTCCATTTTATCAATAATACTCTTCAGTATATTTTCATTTACCTCCCGTAGTACTATTAATGAATTATTCTACTACTTATTTTCACCCATTTAAATTATTACTTTATCATAGAGTAATCTGTTCAATGAATAATTTCCTCACTTTAATGAAGATTCTTACCACCTGAGAATAATATTGTTAATTTTATCAAAGTTTATGAAAAAATAATTGTCTTTTCATTTTTATCCTACAATTGCTTACCACTTTAGAATAATATTTTTTATCAAAATTTGTGATAAATTGACTGATTGAATGATAAATTTGATGGAGTTAATTGGTTTTATTATATATACAGGGAGTTTATCCGACAGGATGTTTTTTCCCACTATGGGCACTGGTCGTAAAAGTACTGGTGTGTTTTAATGATTTTATTTTTAAAAGGGAGTGGGGTTGCTGCGGGAGCAACTAACTACCTACTCTTGAAGTAATTAATTGTAAGCTTGATGTTCTTTTACCAGCCATGATCAGAGATAATTTGCTTGACACTTCTAATTAGGACCCGAATCATCCGTTATACACTAGGAACCTAGAATCTGTCATTGGAAAGTTCAAAGACGAGAATAAAGCGCTTAAATACAATGAGTGAGTGTTTCTTAGACCTAAGTGTTATAGTTTGTTAGATGATGACGAGAATAAAAAGGCTAAAGGAGTAACACTGAAAGGTAGTGACATAAAACATCAGTCGTACCTGGATTGTTATAATACTAACTAAATTTTTTCTGTACCGCAAACTAGAATAACTAACAAAAATCACCAGCTATTCACCATAAAAAATGAAAAAACTGCACTTACCAACGCAGATGATAAAAGAGTTTGGGTTGGGGAAAATAAAAGTTATGGGCATTATATGGGAGGTGACTCATTTGCTGTTCAATAATTCAATCCGGATCCATCATTCTCACAATTCAAAGAATCAGCTGAAGATATAACGGATGTTATTTAAATAAATCTTTGTTAAAAATTTGTTTTTAATGATTTTTTTTAGAATTAAATGTATAATAAGTTTGACTAATATATTTTTATATTTTGAACATTTTTGTCTCAGTTTGCGTAAATTAGTAAAAAAGAGTAATAAGAATTACATATAAGAGTTAATAATTTAAATTTAAACTAAAATAAATTAAATAACAAAATAAAAAAAATTGATAAAGAAATAAAATTATAATAATTAATTAATTAAATAAAAATAATGAAATAAATGGAAATAATTAATGAAAATATTTGTTAACTTCTGATTAATTATTGAGTAGTAAGGGGGGACGAAATTGCTCCCGTAGGCCCATATCCACCTACTCGCTTTGGAGTCAGATATTGGATTTGTAACTTTTATATATTACCATCAACCCAATAACCCAACACTACTAACATAATAGTAACAACTCCAACAAAAGATAATTAATCCAAAATAAATGAAATAAACAAAACATGATTCGGTTTTATTACATAAAAGGTAAATCGCATTTCACATGCCCTGGGGTTCATTTGACTCTAATAGAGTGAAAGTTAATGAAAATGTATATTGAAAATAAATGGATTAAAAGAATTTTTAGATATGTCGCATTATACAAAATATTTTTCAAATAAATATACAGACAAGTTTTAAAATATATAAAATTTATAAATTTAAATGACTCGGTTATTTTTACTAGAAACTTTTTAAAAATATTTGTTCAGAAAAATTCCGCAAATACTATTATTTTCCAATAATTGCTTAGTCGATGTTTTTAAATATTTATTTTAATTAATTCATTATTTATTATTTTTTAAATTTAATCAAATTTTAGAATTAATTCTATCATGAAATTTGTTGTTTTTTCATTACTTTTATTCTTTTTAATTTTATAATTTCTAAATAATACATTACCAGAAATTATTCCTTTTTTAATATCTTTGTTGATTCTATTCAGTAATGACGGCATTTCTTCAAATTGATGGGGTTGGACTAGAAATCGAAACAGGCATGAGTTCCTAGTAGACTAAAAAAAATATCCAAAATCTAACAAAATAAAGATAAACTACAATATTGATAATTTTTTCATTGTTTGCTTTTGGGATATATGTTTTCATACATATTTTATCAGGTTCTGTTTTTGATTTATCGATGGATATATGCAATCTAAGTTGATTGACGAAATAAGTCCGGCCACGTGTTAAATTGAATATGTAGCATTTCTCTAAATCCAGTTTTCCCTTGGAATCAATCATCCGAGGAATGAATTCACATTTATCAACTTGATATTGAACATTAATATGTAACCAGTCATTAACTCTCAGAAATAGATAACTAAATGATATTTGCTAATATTATTTAATTTTATATTATTATAAATATATAATAATTAATCTATATTTTTCTAATATATAGTCATTTTCATAAAGTGAAGAATTTGTGCGTTGTATTCAGGTGACATATTCTGTCATTAACCCACTGTACTCACATGGGTACAATTGTTAAAGGCGTGATTTCATGTTTTCCTATAATGATTATCCTGGAAGTAGTGACCCATTTCAACAATAGATGGCACTAGTGATAGATGTGATTTTCTCCATATTTTTTGTTATAAATATTCTAATTTACCCAATATGTCATAATAAATAACGATTAAAAGAAATTTTTATATGTAGTTTTCTTTTGGGCGTCAAAATACAATAAAATAAAAAGTCTGTAAACATTTGTGATTATAGATAGATTGTAGATAGAACCGGATGTATTTTCCATTTATTATTTTTCGTGATTTCAAGTCACTAAAACGTATGCTTTCATCTATCCGTCAGTATATATCTATATCTATCTATATATATATATATATATATATATATATATATATATATATATATATATATATATATATATATATATATATATATATATATATATATATATATATAATATATATATTTCTGCTTATAGCAAAGTGAATATGGAAATGGTGTATAATTTTGAGAGTAGTTTTTCTTGACTAAACTGCAATGAATTGAAATCGACTTTAGGCCAACCTGGTTTCACTAATTTGCATTTGTATTACTATGTTCAACCAAATTACAAAATAACAATTCTATATTATTAAAAAATAAAACAATAGATTAAATTCGAATATGCAATGTTGTGGGCATGCGCGTACGCAAAGGGGGGGGGGGGTTACTGGGGGTTTAATATATATAACCCCCCCTCTATATATAAAAAATAATATATATAACCACCCCCCCCCATGGATTCATCCTGCGTACGCGCCTGGTTGTGGGAACCGCTCAAATTCACTTAATTATTATGTTTGTAATAAAACATTATACAATTTTTCTCTCTTCATCTCTTTGATTGAAAAATCGCAAATAAAATAATTATAACTCACACCATAAAGCGATTTATGTCATTTTGTCAAAAAAATGTGATACCATTGTTAAAACTTTCATAGTTCACTACTTAATACAGCTTTTCCAGCATATCATATGAATAAAATATAATAATAAGATTTATAATTATTATTATTATTATTATTATTATTATTATTATTATTATTATTATTATTATTATTATTATTATTATTATTATTATTATTATTATTATTTCATAATTATTATTATAATCATAATATTAATTTAAATAATTTTTTTTTCAAATTCATAAATCCGGTAATTAATTATACATAATCAACTACATTAATTAAAGCCCTGGAGTCAACTTCATCATTTTTTTAGTTGCTTCAGTAATAAACTTTCTCATTTATCAGTACAAAATAAAGTCAGATAAAAGATAAAAATGACGCCCATTATTTATTATCTAATTTGTCTGAAAACCTTATTCGATTCAAATCATTTGCTTTATCCTATTAATTATGTGAAGTCCAATTTTCTAATAAATTTTTATCGTTTTTTTGATGGCCGTTAAGAGTTAACACACAAATTAGAAAGATTTTAGAAAATAAGTAAATCTTTTTCTCCAAATGAAATAATTCAGAGTTAAACTAATTCAAATGTAGGATGAAAAAATGCAAATAATTATTTATAATATAATTAAATAATTTATTTTTAAAACGTTTTCTCCACCTTTTTTAAAATATAAAATTAAGTTGAACCTGAATTTTGAAACTTGACTTATTAAATTTCTAAATAATCATAAGTACAATTATAAAATGTTCGTCTACATTTCGGAGGGAACGTTGGTTATAACTTGTAAATATATCAAAATCGTAGATATATTTTTGATTTAATAATTATATTTTAACCTTAAAATTACCATTAATTTCAATGATTCCTAGAAAATTTAACACATATGCCGCGTCTATAAAACTTGCTGACTATCAATGTGTTATTGGTGACACGTCGTACTGAAAGTGATAATTATAAAAATGTAGAAAATGCCTAAAACATGATATAAATTGAATTTTCTCAAATCTATTTTACAGGATGAGTAGTAGGGTTTTAGCCTTTGTAAGCCTTAAAAATTTTAGGATGTGTTTCATTTTACATTATGATCTTTTGATTTGCCACGGAATTACTGGAAAAAAGTCAGCAAGTAAGTAAACATTCAGTTTCAAATACACCATATAATTCAATAATATTATACACTTTGTTTGTTCTATAGTTCCTTAGCTTTTGACATTCAACTTCCTTAACTCCATTCCAGTTTCTTATACATAGTCTTTAAAGCTTCTAAAGATATCGCAAAATTATATTGAAATGTTTTTTGGAGTCAACTTTATATGCATTGAACACCGATCTCGTTAAGAGTAAACTGTTAAATGTCTTGATAGTTTAAGGTACTGGGTCATTTACAAACTTATATGAATCAATAAGTTCACCCACATAAACAAAAAGTTATGAATATTTTTTACTGCTAAATGATATGCTTTATAATTTCTATTTGGGAATATTAATATATTAATTTAGCTGAGTATGGTAAATATTTTATAAGTCTTTTTCTAAACTCATTGGTTTTTGTTATTTCAATATGGACAAAACACTATATAAAACATTAAAACATTATCATTATTTTGTAAAATAATTATTGCTTCTTTACATAATTGTCTTTTAAGTGTTAGAATATAACTATTGTTTCGACCAGTCAAATGGAGGAATAGGTTTTCCATCTGACTATGTGTGCACGTTGCCTTTTTGGTCCGCCCGCGTCTGTGTGTGCGGTTGTGGTGGTTTCTTTGTTAGGCACACAAACGCGAGGAATGGTTATAAGGTAATTTTTATTATGTAATTTAATTAATTGTTAGCTTTTAGATTTTTGGGAGGTTTGTTTTATCGAATCATTGTAGGTTTCGAGGAAGTTAAAAAGTTTTGGTTTTTAAAATAAAAAGAACTTTGTGTGAATGGAATTGGAATATATTTTAAATTCGAAAATGTTCAACACTTTTGAATCATGTTTCTCAGAAGATATCAAACAATTTATGATTTCTACCGAACCAATTTTGGTGAAAAACATAAACGAAAAATCCTAATTGAATCTCTTTAAGAAGTTAAATGATTTATTAAAATATCACATGAAAGTCATTTTAACTAATTTGAAATTTGCATTTTATAATCTCGCTAAACTTCCGTTGTCATTTCACAATTCAATGAATGGTTCTACAACTTTTGAAAATTCTGCTTATGTCTCATGGAAAATTTAAATTGTTCTACACTCCATTAACTTGGATTCAAAATCACAATGGTTACGAGACGCTGCAAAAGATTGTTTTATTCCCGTTGTTGCTGTGACTTCTGAATCAGAAGCAATAAAAATTTGGCGTAATGTGTTTATTGTCTTATTCAACTGTGCCTTGATAATCTAGAGACCTTTGTTATTTTGAAATTTACTCAAACTATTTCCTAATTATGTTCGTTCAACAAACTTCATTGAATTATAGTTTACTTAAATTAATTACAAAATTTAAAAAATATTATTAAATTAAATGTTTACTAAACTTAAAGTTTAATTGAAAATATTTAATTGCAAAATTATTGAAAATTTGATTAAATTAAGTTATTTAAATAATATACAAAATATATTTACAAATATGAATAAATAAAATTATTATTTACTAAAATTACTTTAAAAAGTTTAAAATTTACTTTCCAGCCCAAATTTTTTCAAAACAAAAAAAAATATATGCAGTAAGTAGGTACCAAAACTACTTATTTTATCATAAAAATATTTTACTTCATTTTTTTTGTTGCCCCCTTAGAAAACTGTTAAAAACATGTCTTACTATAGTATATATATATATAGTATATATATATATATATATATATATATATATATTGGTTTCCACTNATATATATATATATATATATATATATATATATTGGTTTCCACTTTCTTGATTGACCATATGTTGTTACTCCTTCTTTGTTCGTATATTTTAAAATCTAGACACAGACGGTCTCATCAATAAACATTTTGAAGCTCCTACAGATGCTATCCAATGATTTTCCTGGTGGAAGTACAACTGTATTAAGTTTCCCCTTTATGATATTGTACGATTTTGAGCGGGAACTTCCATATGGTTTGACCATCCCACTCAGTTTCATCTTTACTGTTATATCAAGTATATCAAACTGTTCGTTTTCATCTTCCAATATTTCATCTTCTTCATTTGACATCACAAGTTCAATTTCAGAATCTGATGCTTGAATAACTTCATCTTCAAGTAAGTCAATTTCATCGTAGGTCCAATTCTCTATAATCTCTTCTAGTTCCATTTTACTCAATGGAACATTGGCCATATTTTTACTTTTCTAAATGTTTTCTAATTATATATAAAAATGTAAACCTAGAAAATAAAAACTAACTTACCAATTTTATCAATAAAATGGGATACCAAAATTACGCAATCGGCTATTCAAACGAACTTATACAAAAAATTATTTATACACTATCAACTTTATTCAAAACACTTTTTATATATAGTGATTCACACTGTCAATATGCAGAGCTCCATAAGCACTATTGTGCGTTTGTGCGATTTTTTTATGAAATTTAATTATATTACATTACCGAGCTAAATATTTTGGCCTGCTTTGATGTTTTATACTTAAATATTGAAAATAGACGAATACAGAAAATTTTAGAAAAATTTAATAAATATCAATAAAGTTATCAGTAATTTGAATTCAAATAGAGACTGACAGGCTCTGTTGTGCTTTTTAGGGCTAAGTGAATACATAAGTCAAACTTCTAACCAACCAGATTTAAGTAAGAGGTAGAAAATTATTTCGAATTAATCAAGTAACACACCAAGCAATCAGATTAAAAAAGGGATAGAAAATATTTTGAATAAATAGGAAAATTAAAACGCTATAGTATTTACATTATAGAATTTTAAACTATATATTTGAACACCAAATGAAGATTTTACCAGAGTAAATTTACATCAAATTAATAAATTATTTCAGTCCTGTACTAGAGTCCTCAACCTACTTTCGGACGTATGCTGGGAATTTGAGTTAGTTCTTTTCAGATTTCAAAAGCTAATTTTTACAGAAATAATTCTTCATTGTAGCTGCTTGATAATACCGAGTATAATCTAACCCAGCGTTTCCCAAAGTTTTTACACCGGGGGCACCCTTTTTGATTTCAATTTTTTGACGGAACTCTATTTACAAAAATCTTAGAATTTTAATATCGGGAATATTAATATGAGCTATAGTATTATAGAAAATTATAGTATTTATTAAAAAAATAACAATCATACAAAAAATAAAATAAATTCATTCGATTGTTGATTAATAATATAAAAAAAATTAAATTATTAAAACTAATTTTAAATTCATATTTTTAATGCGTATTTTAAAACAATATAATTAAAAAAACTGTGATTTCCATTTAAAAAAGAATTGAAAAAGAATTTTAAATAGGATCGAATAAAATCGAGAATTATTTATTAATCTTTTTTTTATAAATTATTTATTTACAAAAAGTTCGCGGAACCCCTGGTATCAGTCCACGGAACCCAGTTTGAGAAAGGCTGACCTAACCAGTAGTACAGAATCGCTAATAGTGTTGTTGAAAAGGGTATTTGGATCTGATGATAACTATTTTATAGAGTTTTAGACTACTACAATGACGAGAATAGATTCCAGCCCTATGACATTAACTTAAAGATAGTCATTTTGTTTTCAAAGTCTTGAAACATTCCACGTTATATTTCTCTCAATTAACAAATAGACACTGAAAACAACATTTCTAGGACCTCAACTACGGATCAAATTCCACTAACTTAGTTTTTACTTATTCGATCAATTTACACATCAACTATTTGTGTTCATGATTCAAGCTATCATCTCACGAATGTCAACCGCTCTAGCATCTGATTAAAATATAGGCCATTCGCAATCAATTTTTCCCAATCAAGTAATCACAGATGGAGAAAATATATCGATGGGAGTATGGATCATTCTTTGATAAAGGCTTAAAAGGCTTGTTTTGTCATCTATAAATTGAAGAACTAAAACCTGTTTTATTAAAGGTGACAATTGAAAGCTTGAGAAACATGATAAATCAACAATGGCAACTTCTAACTTTTCATTTTATTCATTTAATGCTGGAATGAAACACGGCTTAAGGTAATTTAATTATAAGCAAAACAAAATATTGACTCATGGTAAAAATAAACGCAAATAATCTTGAGCAAATGGACACTTTCATATAGAATTGTCAACTGTCTCGATATGATTACTGAATGTCCGCATCCTAGAAAGTAGATGTCATTTCCAACTGCATGAGTCGATGCAATTCATTGTATTTTATTTTACAACTTTATAAATAAAAAGAAAGTTATCCTTAAAACAACAGGTAGCTCATAAAATATTAATGGAAAAGAAAAAAGAAAAGTGTATCTCTTTGTATACATATGATCCTGAACAGGGTTGCCAGACCTCCCGATTTCGTCGGGAGTCTCCCGTTATGAAAGTATATTTCCCGACTCCCGATATACATGTCAAAACCTCCCGATTTGTAAAATGCTATATAATAAATGTAGTGTTCATTATTAGTCAGCCATCCTTCATCCTTCATTTTTTTTTCGTTACTCCCGACATGATGTTTTCAAAATCTGGCAACCCTGATCCTGAACAATAATTTGCTGCCAACAACCTCGAGAGGGGAGATGGGAGGGAAATAACCTGATCCAGCTTGATTTTTTGACAAAACTTTTATGTCTTCGATTACATTTCGCAAATTTTATTGGCGATTTTGATCTGGCAACTGGCTTGGTTTATCTTTTGATTAGTAAATTGAAACACAAATAAAACACTATTAATTAAGTTAGAATAAAAAATAGGACGGTTCACAATTCAATATCACATTTTGTAAAATTCCTTTCATTTTAACAAGTATAATTTAAAAAAAACAATATAAAAACTATCTGAGAGAAACTTGATATAGTTACAATGCAATTATATTAATTTTATGAAGAAAAATCAATAAAAATTTTTAAATATATTATATATATATCAAATAAAATGATGTATACACTGACTTCAAATCGTCATTATATCCCGTATTTTGACACCACGGAATAAAGTCAGCAAACAAAATAGTTTTGCAATAATATACTTTATCTGGCCCATAATTTAAACTATTACACCGAAAGTTAATTTGATTTTCTTTTGACAACTCTAAACATTTTTCAATCAAATTTCAATTTTGTTTTCCAATTCATTACCCTCATACGGTGGTGGTGGATCTGTAAAACTCATCAATAGATTTCGCTTAAATTTTTAATTGGTAAATTTTTTATAAAATATTCGAATTGATATTTAAAGGAACAAGCTTATTATACAAGGAATATTTCTGTTATAAAATTACCTTATTTAATAATACACATATAAAAATTCAAATTTAATAATACACATTTACTATGGAGCTCATTAAAATTATTGCATAAAACAAACTTAATAAAAATTGATTTTCTTTTTAATTGTATCAATTGAAATTATTGAAGAAAAATTTAATAAACATCTCTAAATTTTTGAAAATGTTTATTTTGTATTTCATGTTAAATCGGCTTAACTCATTTCAAGAATATAGTTTGTGAAGTGTTATTTCACGCAAGCTATAAATATCTGAATGTTTTTTTTATAAAATTTAATGCAATCAAAAGCGTGATATAAAAATTTTCTACTTATTATGATTTGGAAATTTCTCGAAAATTATAATTAATAAATACATGTCAAATGTTTTTGAGTTATTTGCAGAGTTAAATTGAATTTCTAAATAACACGCTAATTTCTACATATCTTTATTAATTAAATTTCATTAGAAACTAAAACTCTTAATTTTGTATGAGATTATGAAAAACATATTTGACATTTTAAAATTTAAGTTATTTATTATTTAAAAACATTTCTCAAATATACTTTGAAAAATGAAATAAATAAAATTTATTCAGAATTTTAAAAACATCAAAAAGAAAATGAAATAAAAAGATAAAAAAAACTTTAAAATCAAATGAGGTGAAAAATTATTGTTGAGCTAGAGCCGAAAAATTGAGAACTTATTAACTTGTGTTGGAATTACATAACTTGAAAACCTCACCAAGTTGTATTAAAATATATGTTTATACATCAAATAATACAAAGTAAAGCACACAACATATTGAGTATAAATAAAACAAGTATAATAAAAATGATAAACGCAAGAAGTTACAATCACCAACATGGTTAAGAGAGAATCAACGCATTTGGAAAATCTGCCAACTCGAAGATAAAGGAATAATAAATGAATGATAATATAAAAAAAATTAAGAATTATTATTGGTCGTATTTACATACGAAGGAACATAATCAGATTAATTAAGAATATTTTTACATATGAAATAGCTATGACAAAAAGTGCAGAATTACGGAAAAAATAGGAATGATTTATTAAAAAAAATTATTAAAAAAAATATCCAATAAAATCACTAAAAAAATAGCGAAATAAAATAAAAAATAAAATTATTAAAATTCGATTGTTTAAAACAATCAAAAATTCATGAAAATCAAATTATACCAATCTGGCAGCACTCGAATATGTGTGAACAGTCAATCAAAATTACCTGCAATCTGATTTGACAAATTAGCAGCAGACGTGAAGACGGACAACAAAAATCAGTATAAATACCGACTGAAAATCAATTTTTTAAAACTAGTTAAAAATTTGTAAACTTGTTAACTAACAACTTGTTAACCCACTTGTGGTAATTAAAACTGAATTTGCTCTCAGTTTTCTGGGATCAGTGAATTTTATACTTTGATGGTTAGTTTTATTTATGTGTAAGGTAATTTACAAGAGAATTAATTTTAACGTTTTATTTAATTTTTTTTCTATTGTATATTTTTAAGAAACTTAATCATGCTATAGAAACATCACAAAAATCAGTTTATGTCAATTAGTTAGATAGGATGAAAAACCCGGAGAGAAAGCCTAAAGTGGACTTCTTCGGAGGTTTTTTAGTTCATCTCAACAAGATTAAAAAACATTACCCACCGATCGATCGGTCCATCGGTATAAGTAGTCGAACTCTTTGAGTCATGCTACACTCGATATGTTTCAAAAGAAAATCTGTTGAGTGGAAAATTGGGATGATCCAATTATCGCCTCAGCCAAGAAAACCCTATTCAAACACGTTCAGAATGACCGCGTCACGAGTGTGTCAGGTATTCTAATGCGTATGTTAGAGAAAACAAAAATCAAACCAAAGTGGCATACATTATTAGATAGATAGGGTAAAAGACTATCTATTAGATTCCGTATATGTCAGAATTAGAAATAGAGGCAGATCCCTGCTCAAATCTTTTGGAAAGAACTGAGTAACATCAATTATATTAGAAAATCTAAGATATCATTTATGGAATGGGAAATAAAGGTAGATCCCTGCGCAAAATCTCCGAAGGTAACACTGGATAGCATCAAGCAATGAGGACCATAATTAATTGAATAGGGAGGAACAATAAGAAAGGGATATATAATGATATGTGACTTAAGACCTATTGGCAGTCCTGAATCAGAAAATTAAAACGCAATAAGGTGTAGTTCTAGCGATGAAACTCATCTGCTTATTGATTTTCAGCCAATGTGTACATTACCAACATTGTTGTTGCCATGGGTACACGAATGGTAAAAAGTAAAATAATCACGAAGGCGTATAAAGAAGAGTCGATGCTAGAGCCATAACCAACACTAGAACATTTAAATGACACAACCGAAGCACCAACATAATGAAATATTATTTTGTAAATACATCAAAAACTAACGGAAATATTATTTATTATGTTACCATGAAAATATGAAGAGTGAAAAATTCAATAAAAGACGTTTTAAAAAGATCAAAATATCTTTATTATATATATCAAAAGTACTAATTTGACTTATTCAAAAATATAAAGAAATATCAATAAATATATATATAATTTATAAGAACAAGAATTATATTTAAGAAAATTTAAATGATTATAAATAAAATGTAGTTGATATAAAAAAGTGAACATTAAAAATTTTATAAACTTTATATTTTCTTAAAATTAAGGTTTCTAAAAAGAAATTTAATTAAATTAAAATTAAATTAAATTAATTATTTTGCAGATCTCACAGCAAAAATGGAAAGTTGAACAGTTAAAATTTTGTAATTTATTAATTTTATGATTTGAAATATTTAATTGAAATTTAGTATTATAAAACATTTGTCGAAAGAATATATATATAAGGCAAAAACAATAGATAAATAATTTGATAATATTGTTTTAACACATCCTTATAGGTGTAATTTCACGTAAATATTTTGTAAAGTGTAATATCAATAAGAAATCATACAAAAATCGAACAGAGTCAGATTTAAAGTGGAGATATTTAACAGAATTTTATTCAAAACCACAATATAAAATATAAATAAAGTTATTGGGATATACTATGTCTACCGGATCTTTGATAAACATCTTCAAATATTGTAATATTAAAAATACCATTGTACGTAAACTCTTAAGGTCCTTGTCACACTTAAGAAGAATGGAAGGTCTTTTGTATCGAATGGTACATAGATCATGATAATATGCATTTTTAAATAACTATCCCTTTAATCCACACATAAATGTGTAAAAACTCTTTTCTAATCTCAACTGAGTAACCTTCTCCTGTTCTCAAACAAAATGCCGTGAGGTCTCATCAATCACCACGAAAGATTTTATTATAATTAATTATGAATACATACCACTCTTTATTTCTTGAATGCCAAATTAAACTTTATATTCAGTCTCACAACGATCGACGAGGAAAATAATATTTTAATCAAATTATCAGTTAATTAGTAATTTTGTATATCTTGAGACCTATATATAACTTGAAATTATTACTATAAATTAATTCTTTTTAAATCACGATTTGTTTTAATTTGTACCGCTCTAACTATTGTGATATTTCTAATATTATATTTTGTATAAAAAAATGGAACCATTTAAAAAAAGTTTAATAGAAAAGTTGAATTAATTCATTTTAAAATCGGAATCTTTCCTGTCAAATAAATCATTTATTCATTTTAATTATTCATTTATTTGATGTCAGATCAAATGAAATGAGTTTTTGATATTGAAAGTAAACTTAGAAAATAATTTACATTTGTCTTAAAAGTCTGGGAAATTCAACCATTAACTCACTTAGATTATGATTGTACACGAAGAAATACAAAATGAATTTTTCAAGTTCTTAGAAATTGGAGTAAATCAAAATTTTGTTGATAATATTAAAACAGGCATTATAAAATTCAATTTGAAGTTGAAATAGCCATACTTTCCAATAAATAAAAAGAAGAAACATAAAATAAAAAGGGTTAAAAAATGCAATGAGTATTAAAATGTATTTCTAAATATTAATATACTTGGATGTTTGTGGTATGTTGAAATTGTATAATTACATTGCTCGGAATATTATATATATCTTCTTCTAACAAGCCTTATTAAACAATACTACTAGTCATTTATATTTAAGTAAATAGGTGACAGTTTCTATCATAAACTGACCATTAAAACTGATATGTAAAATGTATCGCCAAAGGTTATTGTCCTGACAGAAAAAGAAATAATTCAAGAATGACATAGATAATATTCAGTTACTCTTTAAATAGTTATTGCCACCAAACTGCTTTATTGTTTAAATGAAGGCAATCGGAAATTTCTCATTACTTCAAATCACGAAAAAATGAATATTAAAACTTCCTTACACAATCGTTTCTTTGAGTACTGATGATGAAATTAGCTTTAATAAATATACAGTTTTCTCTTTTAAATCTTCTAATAAATATTTTTTTCATAGATAAATAAGTTTAGATATTAATATAAATAAATACTGTATTTTTCCAATTATACAAATTCAAATATTATTATAAAAATAATTGACTTTTATATTTGCCCAGAACCAAATATTTCAAGAGTTTTAATAAATTTGTTTAAATGAAGTAAGTTTTTAAAATTTCAATTTTTGAATAAAGTTTCACTAGAAAATGATAACTAAAAATTCTAAAAATAAAATCACAATTTAAAAGCCTAAAATTAATTTTAATGTTTGTTTTTAAAATTTATATCTTTTTTATACATTGAATTTATAAAAACTGTTGATGTCAATGTATTTATTTTATGGAACATCATAATAATACATAAATAGTTCTTAAAAATAAAAGGATTTACGAATAAAAACTTTTAACAAAAGAAATTATCACTAGAAAGTTTAATTTTTACTTTTTATAATTTTATTTCTTAAAAGAACGGGTGACATTAAAAAGGTAAAAAGTTTTAATCATTTGAAAAAGTTTAGATGATATGATCTCTGTCAAAAAGCCTATAATATTAATCTTTCACCAAGAAAGACTGAAAAAGAAATTCTCATTAACAAAAGAAAGAAATTCAAAATTCTCCGCGGAAATAGTCAAAATGAATAAATTAAATATTTTATATTGAGAAAAATCAAGTATAATCTAATTATTGAAAAATTCCTGTAAATAATTCATTGTTAAAAATAATTTTATATTTAAAATATCTATTTAAAAGACCAACATAGTTATGAATTGTTTGGCTCCTCTATAGGCGTTATTTTGATCTCTTGTTAAAAGTTTCCTTGACAAGAATAGCACGATTCGAAGACCAAAGACTTATTTATTTATCAGAAATTCAGTCATTTTCTTCACTTCAACTTTGGAAACAAATTGAGACAAAGTTGAAATTCTTGAATAATCTTTTAAGAGAAAGTGATGTGTAACTCAAATTCAAAAGGTTTATTTGGTCGATTCCATATTTTCTCTAAATTGACATGCGATGGTATTATCAGTTCTATTCCTAAGCAATATACATCGAACTTATGATAAAAGTACATTTTTAACGACAATATTTTTATTCATATTATGAATGTATATAGACGTTGAGGAATTTTATCTTTGACCGGAAGTTTGAAACATTCAAATACGTCCGAATTGGAGGGTGCGAGTTTTCAACTGGAAACCTAAAAGAGAATGTCACTGCCAAATTCGACTGTTTAAATAAAAATGAACGAAGTTCATAGTGTTCTGTTGACTAATAAACTTGTATAATAATCAACATATAATTTTATATTATTATTAATTTCGGGTGGAAACGTCAAAAATTTACATTTTCTTAAAGAAAGAGAAAATGTTTGTAAACATTTTTATATTATGGTAAAATTTTCTTATTTTCTTATATCTCCTCACTGTGTTTTAATTTGTATGAAAACTTAATTTTGATTAGATGAACCTTGTTTAAAAGAATTCTTTGGATTTTGTTTTGCCATAGTTTTGAAAAGGAATAAACTAAAAATTGGGAAATGAAACTTTCATAACAGCATAATGAAATATAAAATGTTGGTTAAAGATAATCATTACTTAAATTATCATAGAGATGAGTTTGCACTTTATTGAAGTTTGTAACTAATGTTCGTCGAAGAGGAAATCTTGAAGTTATGAGCAAAGTATTTCGAAATTTCTTTCGTTACTGATTTTTAAAATGTTTAAACAGATAAAGCTTTCAGTACAACTTAATACAATGTTTAATTCCTTTTGGAGATTAGGAAAATTAATATTGTTGGGTTATTGAGTTGGTGATAAAATTTGATGTTACTCTGACTCCAAGCGTGTCTTTATATAATTCACAAATAACACTTGACAACAGAAATCTTTATTGATAATCACAAATAAACTTTCACTTGACACTGACAATAAATTCAACACTCTACTTGGTGACTATGCAATGCTTATTACAACACTCGGTGAGGAATAGCACTTTCGTATAACACCGGATTAAAAGATCACAAATTACTGATTGGTTTCTAAACTGGGATTTTGAGTTGGTTGTCTTCTTTGACTTTCTTCACAACTTTATTCAAATAATCAATAACTTCTTTTCGTTTTATTATTCAACTAATTCTTTTCTTCAACTTTTCTCCAATAATTATTTTCCACAATTATTTCCTTTACAATTATTTTGACAATCGTTTGTCCAACAACGTTTCGTCCAACGTCTAATTTTCTCCAATAATTCTATTTCTCAAATCGTCTCTCAAATCGTATCTCAAATCGTCTTCCAAATTGTCTCTCAAATCGTCTCTCAAATCGTCTCTAATTTTCCTTCTAAATTTGTCGTCTCTTTTTGTTCTCCTTTGGTTCCCATTTCATGTTCACCAGTTTTCCCTTATATAGTTCACTTCTCTTGTGGCACTCCAGATAATCAAGTGTTTTTCCACTTTCCATCTCCTGCTTTCCCCCGACTGTCCCATTTTTATCTCTGACAGCTATCAAGTTGTTTTTCCCTTTTTCCTTTCTTGTTTGGCCGCCTTCTCCCATCAATTCTATTATCACTCGCAAGCTGTCGAGATAAGGATATTGTTGTTTTCCTTTTTCCCTGATTTCAAAATTCCTTTTCCTTTTTGTACTAATTAATTAGTACTGACCTGATTTTTATTTTCCTGTTTTATAACTTTTATTTCCTTTCTCTTTCTCATTTTTGATTTCTTTTCACTTCCGTTTTCTTTTCTGAGTCTCTATAGATCGTCCCGTTTGTCATGGCGATCTTCCCCCAGGTAATTTTATTTATTTATTTATGAATTATTATTTAGGTATCCTCAACAATATTTAAATACTATTGGTAAAAGTTTTGTGAAAAGTTTCAACGAAAAGAAAATCCCATTTGCGTTTTGTCTTATGGTAAAATCTATTTAGACAAATCAAAAAAAATTTGGCCATAAATAGTTTTTATAAAAAGATTTAATGATAATTTTAGGCTTAATGTTATTTGAAATTTTATGGTAAATTCATCAATTTTAGACCAACATCCGGTCACATCATTTAAATTGAATAAATTATAGAAATTTACATTTTCTTACTATAATTTCAAGAAATTTTGTCTCGATTAAAATAATCAAATGAAATTTAATTTAAAATAAATATTTTATCAAATGAAATTATTATTTCCAAAATTATAATTAACTATTTTTATAAATACTAATAATGAAAAATATAATTATTTTTCCTATCAAGTTGTAATATAATTTTGTGATGATAACAACGTTTTCATTGAAAACTTGTAAATACTGTGTTTTTGATATTTTGTTTTAAAAAATGAATGTAATTAATTATCAGTTTTTGTTTTAAACTTCATTGAAGACAATTTTGAAATTTGTAAAATCTTTCCTAAAAAGTTTTATTCTATTTATATAATCGAATTTAAATTGAATATAATTTATGAAATTACTGTTGTTAGTTTCAATAGAATTGTACTCAATTTATTATGCTCATATAATATTTAAATTTTTGTTGAGTTTTTATTTGTAAGTCGGTCCTTTCTCTGACTCCTCGTGTCCTTATTTTACCAAATCAATGAAAACTCAACACAGAATAACTTTATTCGCTTTTTATCACAATTACAATTTGTCACTATTTGCACCTTTCTCTCAATTTAAATTTGGTTCGCTAAGGTAAGAAACCCAAGGGGTAATTACCTTTTCTTCTACGATCTAGCTTCTTTATAATTCACAAATTTCCTCTTTTGACTTGTCCTTGCTGGATTTTCTGTTTAGCTTTTTCCTTTTTCTCTTCGACCAAATGTCGACTTGCTCATTTCTAAGCTCTCCTTTTATACTGTGTCTAAGAGGCCAATTATCTAGCAAAATGAAATTAATTGTTTCCCCGGGCACCCTAAGTAAATTTTGAACGGTTCGACAATTATTTTAATTTATTTACCCTGCAATTATAATTCGAATTGTTATTCCCTTATCTGGTGTCTCGGTCTCACTGCGCATCGGGTTTTCTTCAGTGCTCGGGTTTCCCATGGGCTCGGGCTTTCCATTGGCTCGGGCTTCCCATTACAGATTAATTAATTTTAATTAATTTGTTTTTCCTTATTAACTTTTTCTATGATCACCCTATTACATTTTTATTATGCTTTCTAACCTCGTCTAACAAGTTGGCATTCAACCATACCCGATACCCCCGTTCAATATTGATTTTTAATTTTTATTAAATTTTAATTAATTTTGTACTTATATTGATTTTACCAATTTTTGTTCTGCTTTCTGGTACCCTGTAAAATTTGTTTTGTTTTTGCTCTAACCCCAACATTTTTATTGATAAGATAAATTCCAAGTAATAACATACATTTCACATAAATTTTTAAAACAATTTCAAGAGAGGATCTGTGATAACTGCCGATATTAAATTTTTAATTTTTATATTAAATTTTTTTTTAAAATTTTTTTTAAATAGGAAATTTAATTTTATAATTTTGGATATTTTACAAACATCTATTTACACATATTTAAAATTACAATTACATTTTAAATCTTTTACAATCAAATATTAATTTAATTTTTTAATGCATTCAAACTTATTTTTAAATGTATTTGGAATTGTATTTTTAAAATATGTTTGATTACATTACAAAATTAAATTACTTTAAAAGATTTAGAATAATTAACAATAATTTAATTTTAAATGAACTTCATAAAATTTACAAACGTAATTCTTAAAAATTTCTTTCATAACTGCAACTAGAAATAGAGGTAAAATAAATTATTTCACTTTGTCATTCGATTTGTCGTTCGATTTCTTGCGATTCTTTTACATTTACTTTTAATGGATTTAAATTTTAGATTTTGTTTTCTTGTTTAAAATTGAAAAAAATGTAACCAGACATACTTGCCTTTTGCAGTGACAGTTATAAATAATAATTACTTATTTTAAATTAAATAATAAATTAAATAAAATGGAAATTTATTTTAATAAATGAAATCATTAAACTCAAATTAATAAAAATCTTTTTAAAAACCGTTTTAATATGGATTACGTATTCAGAACCATTAAAAAATATTGGTTAAAGACTTACAATGTTATAGCTGAATTTATCCAAAAAATGTCGTCGTCCAAAGTATGGTTCAACTAAGTTTTAAATTCTTAACAAGCTTGAAATAGAGTACAGTCTGGGCACCGCTGTGATTAAGTATAATTTTCTGACTTTATTCAATATCAAATATTAAAAACTTGAATAAAAACATGATTAATTATTCGAATTGCAATAATCAGTATAACTTAAATAAAATGTCTTAACCTAATTAATTCCTAAAATATAAAATTATATTGAGATGAAATTATTTTTAGAGTAAATGTCAAGGTAAATAACTTTCTTAATTAAAAAGAAAATCTTACTCTCAAATTTAATTTGTCTATTCTATTTACTTACATAATTTCACTGACACCTAAAAATTTAATATTTAATATAATTTTGGTACATTTGTTTGTATGGATTAAAAACATCTATAATATAAATTAAAATTAATAAACTTATATGATAGAAACACACAAATTTATATGTGAGTTAAATTGTAATGAATAATAACGTTTAATACACTAATTGAGACAATGGTATAAAAAATAACTTTTACACACAAACACAACCAATAATAAAATATGTAATAATGTTGTATGGAATAATAAGATCTAAAATTTTTAAAGAAACAATGACAGATAAAAATTTAAAATTAGATTCAATCTCTAGAAAAGTGAAGAAAAATAGAAGAAATCATACTATAAAACATAATTTTTTATTATAAATCCTTTATATGCAGAATTTCACGGTTTCAAACCATATAATAATTTTTCAAAATTCAAAATCGTTCAAGTTTTTGCGCTATAAACCGAACTTTAATGTATGAGTTAGTAATAAAACCACAACTTAATAAAACTCATTGTCATTGACAATAAATATATTCACCAAGTTCCAGATAGATCTGGTGACTGTAAGTGGATAAATTAGTCCTCGCAAGATTTGCGTGCAACTTTCATTAAACGCCGGCGAAGTTATTATAAAAAAAAATTAAAAACAGTAAAAGAGGGAAACGAATTTTATTTTAAACTGTCATTATGAACACCACAAAGTTCATTTAACTTTATAATTTATAATGTTGGAGAAAAACTTAAAATAGTCAATATCAAAACATTATTTCGTAAATATTCGTAAAAGGCATTAATAAAATGAAATATAATAATATAAAAACATCAAATTTAATTTGAAAATAATTAAAACTTAATTTAAATTTTAAAAAATGCCAAAAATAAGCAAATTTTGTCAAATAATAATCTGAAAAAATTAATTTGTCAAAAATTATGAGTCATATATTGGTTTTACACACAAACCTGCATTATAGACATTATTATTCCTCACAAGCAGGTGTATGCTGTGTCACTGAATTACTAGAACGAGTTCCAAGCTAAAAAAATATCACTACTGCAAGAATACCGGAAACCTTTTATAATTAAAATTAATTAATTGTAAAATTTGCATTATAATTATGACTTTATTATTTTTATTTTTTTATAGAGATTAAGTAATTTCAGAAATTGCAGATTTGACCGATAAAAAACTTAATTGAGAAAATCAAAATTTTGATTAACTTCATTTCCTTATAATTTTAATTAGAAATATGTCAAATAAAATTATTGTAATCGATAAAATTATTTTAAGATAAATTTATGGTCCTCGTGGTTTTTATTTCTAATCCTACAAAATTATGGCCATAAAATGATTTATGACTTCATTTCATTTTTACTTCATCACAATGCATGATATAAATATTTTTAGATATTTATTATTATTATTATCACTATTAATTATTATTATTCACCTCCGTTATAAACCATGGAAATAGAATCCAAAATTACATTACCGACATTTTCTTTTGATGTTTTGCAGTTTTACTAAGCATTATTTATCATTTCTAAAATATTTTATCAAATACATTTATTCATCTTCCTAAACTAATTTCATAATTAGTTTCACATTTATTTTATAAATAATGATAATTTAAAAGCATTCTAGCAAGTAAATCTGGTTTATGGTAAATAATTTTTGAGAAAAATACATGAGAAAATCTCATTTGAATGTATTCAGTAATTTCATTTAGTGAATTTTACTAACAGTTTTAACTAATTATTAATTAATTATTAATTATGAGCTATCCGATGAGAAAAAAATGTCGGATTGTAAAATTTTTCATATTATTTATTGATAAAATCAGTAATCAAAATCTGTATTTTTGAACTTAATCTTTTTTTCGGCGTTGTATTTGCTGGGGTAATATATAAAGGCACAAAATAAAATAGAAGCACAAGTAAAATCAATAAAAACACCAAAAAGGTAAAGGTGCAAAAATTAATATTATTCGAGGGAAACGGGTATGGTTGAAGGCCAGATCGAGAGACGAAGCCAGGAATAATAATAAAAATTTAATGTGGGGTCTGTAGAAAAAATTAAAAAAAATTAATTAAAAATTAATTAGGCGCTAATGGAAAGCCCGAGTCAATAGAAAACCCGTGCTACGATGAAAACCAGGAGCGCACTGAGATTCGATTGATAAGATAATTATCAAAACAAACTGAGTAAACAAAATAAATTGTTATGATCCCAATAATCCCCAAAAAGATTTCAAATAATGATTACCAAATATTAAATAAATGCCTTTTCAGAAAAGTATAAAAAAGCTGGAAATAGACGAGTGCCATTTGATATAAGAAAACTATATCAGATTAGAGAACGTTTACGAAACTCCAAGAGAAACTGAAGAGAAAATTCAAGTAAAACTAAAAAGAATTATAAATTATCGTACCAGAAAAGATAATAAGACTCTGGCCAACCTACCTTGAGATAAACAAATATCTTGTATAAATATAGTGTCTAATTGTAATTGCTTTATTATAGCATTCAGACTTGTTCACAAAAATAAATTTCCAGACCATCAGATTTCTATAATACAAAATGCTACCAAACTTGCAATCAAATTAAAAATTGCGTTCGATAGTGCCTATATAAATATTTTTTACCGAAAAAAACTTTAAAATTAATAAATTTTTAAATAATGAATAATGTTTACACTGCCCGATGCATGTACGAATACGTATTAGTGGTATACAATCAGACTCATGGAATTATTCCATTTGAATCTAGCCACACCCTCAAAATTGTTTACAAAATATTGTGTTATTTGTGTGTTTGTATATTGTTATCTACATTTTTTACAAAATTTGTCACTGTTTTCTTTTTTATTTCAAAAAACGTCCTACTTAGTATTAGTCATGGGTGCCTTCCATTACTCCAATAATCATTTTTTATCATCAATGACTATTCGATACAAAGGGTTTATAAATTAAAAAAAGTTTATTAAGAAACTTACACATTTCTATGGATTTCTTGAGCTGGAATAGTAAAATAAAATTGATTAAATCTCAAGGAGCATATTTAATGTCCAATCGTGTATCTTTTATTATAGACATTTTCTTTTTCTTCCGACAGCGATTTTTTTTTATCTTTTTAGTGTAAGAGCTTATTTAATGTAAGTTTGAGCACGTCACACACATTTATTATAGAAAAGTTTTATTGATTAAAAGAAAAAATTAATGTCATTCAATGTTTATGAGTTGTGGTTTGGTGTAAAACAACAAAAATGTCACATGAGCATGACGTAGAAACTATCTGTTTACATGGTATATCTTATGATATCCGTAGTCAAGTTTATAAAAGTTAAATTTTAAATACCCTACGTTGAAATCATAAAAAATGAATGGTTTCTAAAATTATACAGAAAAGTAAATGAATACAATGTACTAAATGTACAAAGGAAAGACCTTCAGCAAAAATGTAACAAATTAAAAACAGTGTATACTTGAAAGAAATAGTTATCTATTCATAATTAAAGTAGCTTCAGTCCTTGGGGTAGTTATTATTTTAAAAAAGACAAATAAGAATATTAAATTGACTTTTATAAAACAATTCTAATTGTCTACTTATAATTTCCTGGAGGTAGATAAATTTTATATTCTCTACATTTGTTTTAAAAAAGTATATATTTCTTTTGGGAATTTCACAAGCGGTAGATAAAAATAAATTATCATAATTTTGTTTTTCAAATTTTCATTAATTTGTTTGAATCTATTATCACATTTATCCGAACGTGAAACAAAAAGTCGCGAAAACCTTTTGTTTTCTGTAGGTAAAAGTCTATATGTTTTTGTTAGTGTACTCAAGGAGAAAATGTTAATATAATTCCAACCTTATATATTTAATGTTGTTTCATTTGTTTCATAATCACATAAATCAACACTTACAAGGAATGAGTTAGTTTCGTTGATTAATTTCGTTATTGATTCTGAATGTCCATATAATATATCAATCTGTTTGCCATCTTCTAAACTCCATACAATTATAATATCATCCATTCCAACAGTGAATGCAACTCTCGATTTATTGTCCCAAACTACTGACAAAACAACATTCGAATGACCACTCAAAACAATTTTTGCATCATCTTTTAATGGAATAATTTCTTCAAATTCACCCTTATCAAGATCTATTTCACATGCATTTTCCATTTCGAAATAATTAAACTCCATTTAAATCCTTTATTTTCAAATTCACAGAAAAGTTTACCAAATTTAAACAACTTCTCAAAATTCCAAACTTGACATAAAAATCCAAAAATTCGAACCAAAATAAAATCAAAAAACCGACAATACACCAAAGCGCATTTGATTATCATAAATGAGACATTCATTTAGCAATGTCAATTGAGCTTTGTTTTGGATTTTAAATATATTTTAAGTTTTTTTGATAAAATAATGAATAAAGAAGTAAGATATAATATACATTAAATTGTTCATAGTTCACCTAAAATATCCAGTATTTAGGGAAGAATCTTTAATATGATTATTAATATGACTTTAATATCATTTTTGAAATTACTATGATCTGGTTTTCGAAGTTCCTCGTTTACTGTTTGGGATATTGCAGTAAATCATTCATTAAAGGTAAATCTGTCTGGTAAATCCATCAGCCGAAGAAACTTTAGTCCTTTTCCCATTTTTAATTTTGCTAAACACTTTCGATTGGGTTCAAAAATGGATTATATGGCAACTTTTCTATTTGAATAGACAATGAAGATATATTATTGTGAATGGATTAGCTCATCTTTGAATATTGGTACCTCGATTTGTTGGAATATTGTTATAAATTCTATTGCCTACTTGTGATCTACCGAATCTCTTGTTCGTCCATGTATTGAAGAGCATTCGTCTATGAATTTCTTGAAATGAAATAGTCGATTCTGTTGAAGTTTCTGACATATTCTCGTATATTTTTTTATAATTAATTAATTTTAAATTGAAAATGTTTTGCTAATTGAATGTTCGCATGATAAATCAATGTCCTATAGTGTGAATTTTTTATTATAGAATTTTTGTGAACCGTGTTTGTATGTATTTATTTTTCTTCCAACAGCGATTTTTTATCTTTCTATAGTGTAATTGCCAATTTAATGCCATCTAGCTAATTCAATGCCTCTTCTGGCTATGACACACACATTTATTATAGGTAAGTTAATATTTATATTATTAAATTTGCAAATCAATGACCATTTGATGATAATTGCCGGTTGGTGTAATCTCCAAATTACACTGTTCGCGTCTGTGTGCGCATACAAAAACAAGCCCATCCCCAATTTCAACACGCACACAGACGCGAATTAACGTCAGGATTGACACTTAAGGCTACCTAATAAGACACTTTTTCCTACATTGAAATGCAATCTACTTCATGAACGAACTAAAGTATTGTACGAAGTCTTTAAGATTTATTTTTTAATAATAGCTGGTAATTGACTCGTACTTGAATTAAAGCCAAACTCTGTCCTTTCACAATTAATTTAGGTTCTCGTATCATGAGTTCCCAACTAATAATTCCAACTAATCATAATTCTAATCACTCTTAAAAGATGATAATTTATTATTAGTTTCTTTTGCATTAAATGATTTTTAATAAATATTAATTTTGAGCAGTACTCTTTTTATGTAATTTCTATACAATATATAGATATATAAATAAAAAATATCTTTTATTTTCATTATTTTTTATAAGTTTGTTCCCATTCTCAATTCTTTTCTATAGATATTATTCCTATGTAACCCATGTCTATATAAAATCTAAAAATGTATGTTCATACTTTTCCTTTATGAATATACTCAACATCATACAAAAGAAATATGTAACTTAATTTTTATAAATGTTTTCAACTCAGGTCATTTTAAAACTTACTCAATAGTTTACTTAGCACCACCAACCTTCAAAAAATTTCTAACAGTTTTCCAATAATAAAAAGTGATTTTGACAAATAATTAATAAAAAAATAAATAATTCCAACAATATTTCAATTTCTCATTTTTAAATATTCAGCTTTAAAATACAAATCGAATATCTCAGAATAGAAATTTGCTATTTGGAAAAAGGACATGAAATCTTTGATGATAACTTCAGCTCATATTGAATTTAATTAAATCTTTTTCCTCTGATATTTCTCTTATTGACTTTAAATTTCTTTCCCTTTTCTTAATTAAATCCTTTAATCTTATAAATATTGAAGATTTTATAAACGATATTTTCTTTGATTTTCAATTGTATTTTTCTTATTTTTAATTTATTTTGGTTTAAAAGATACTTTATTACAGTTTATAAACAATATTTTCTTTTATTTTCAATTGTATTTTTCTTATTTTTGATTTATTTATGTTTGAAAAATGGTTTTTTAAAAATAAAAATAAAAAATATTTCGAAAAATATTTCGAAATGACTTTCAGAATTTTCATTTTTATTTTCACATTTTATATAATTTTTCAGTTCTGTTTTTTCATTAAAAAATCTCATAAATTTAAATTTTTTAAAAATATTTTTTACATTCATTAAAAGATTGCAAATAGTTAAGTGGCACAATCTCAAAATTTTACCGGAAATTTCAATAAACTTTTCAATTCCTAATTTTCAAATTTTAGTCAAGTGCTATTTTACTTATATAATAGAAATATAAGTTTTTTGTTTAAATAAAATTTATTACTACTGACTTAATTATATTATTTCAATTTTATTTATTGTTTATTTAAAAATTTTATTTTGATATCACTAAACTTCACAACCTTGTTAGTTTCTTTTTGAGAATGAAATATTTCACTTCCGGTATCTTTGAAAATAAACAACGAACGAATTATTTAAACAAGATAAACATACAATACACATTTTTAACTAAAGTTGCTGTAGAATACCGCAATTTTTCACGGTAAATAAAATTAATCGCTTTTTCAAAAAATTTTAATTCTCTTAAAAATGTTTTCAATTTGTTAAATACTTCTTTAGCTATTTTTTCTTTTCATACTCTCCGTTTCCTTTCAACTCGGATTGAGACTTGGTGTCTATTTTTCTGAAATTTGATTCTCCTTTCGTACTCAAATAACAAGTCAAATTAATTACATTTTTCCAATAATCCTCTCCTAATTTCCTAAACTGATTTCTTCATATTTTGCCAAAGAAAAATTAAATTATTTATTGCTCTCTGAATTTTCAGATTTTTCAATTTACCATTTTCATTGAGAATATTGTTTGAAAATCGTGTTTACTAACTTCTCTTGTTTACTTGTTGAATTTTGATTTTTATTACATAATTAATGCTCTTCTATGGTTCGCACATATTTTATTTTCACACCTATATCACTAATATTAAAAACGTTTTTTTTTAATTTTTGATGTTTCCATTTTTGATCATCGCCCACTGGTTGCCTGCGCAATACAAAATATTTAATTAATTTATCAATAGATTAATTAAATTTAAAAAAAAACTTTGTTTAAATATTTTGGAAATGGCAGATTAGAAAAATTCAATCAACAAACAATTCAATCACCAACTACACAACAACATTAACATCAACTCAAAAAACAGCAACAGAAACAGCATCACCAACTGCACCAACAACATCAACATCAACTCCAAAAGAAACACCAGCACCTGCATCTTCCAGCCAAACAATAATTGATAATAAATATATTCATTTTTAATCCTTACATTTTTTTCTCAACTCTACACCCACAAAAGTGATTCTCTGTTCTTGATATAAATTAAAAGGTAACACTATGTTTAACAATTGTAGTCAATTTTTTGGAACATTTTGCATTGCATGCCATATAGTCAAATTTTTGTATTTTTGTGTGTATTTATAAATAAAATAGCATTAAAAAATAAAAGTGAACAAACAAATAATGTCTAATTTGTTCAGTATAAATGCATGATTGCCAATTGAATGCAAAATATTTGTAAAATAATGTTTACTTAAAATTCCAAGTAAAGTAATTTTTAACTAAAATTCATGTACTGAAATTGACTGCAAGCAACACCTAAAATATATTCAAACTCTAAAGGCCTACTTACATACGAAATCTTTTATAAACTTTTCCGTCGATTTTCCTCATGCAGATTTAAGTCTAAAATAATTGGTTAATTTTCATACAAATTTGAAATAGAGTTGAGATGTGCATTCGAACAGCAACACTAGAAAACATTGTCGAACCACTTAATAAGTTTTCATAAATTGCCATAGTATGAGATATAGGATCACTGGAGTGCAGAAGATACCCGAGGAACAACGCAAAGCATACAAAGTAAGAACTGCTTGAATTGAAACATACATCATTGGTGCTTTAAACGTCTCCAACATAATTTGAGTTATGGATCATCTGTCATCGTTGGGAATTTTGAAAAGAACTTCTCAATCAGTTTTTGAGATTGGATTGCCGGATGCGATAGATTGAAAATGAACAAAGATATTTTTAGAGCTACTATCATTGTTAACTTTAAGGAATTCATAGTCATTGTTTGAGTTAAACCATTTAATAATGAAAAAGAAAATAAAAGGAAAGTTTTTAAAAATCATTATTCTATTCTCAAAAAAATCAATAGTAGGTAGTTAGTGGCCCTCTGGAGTAGACCATCCAGAGAGCTAAACGCTGTAAATCGAAAATAAGACTGCTTCAAATGGGTAATCACTGTAAATCAAAAATGAGAGTGCTCAAGATGGGTAATTTTTAATTACATCACATTTTTCAGACTATAGTCAAGATGTTTTTTTGTTCTCAGCATCTTTTGTACACAAAATCCCAGCCTAGTTAAAAAACAGCCACTACTCCAGAGGGCCACGTGGTATTTTTCACTCTATAGACAGAGGATCTCCTTGATCCCACGGATTTTCAATACAAAATTCTACTCTCGTTAAAAAGTCAAAGTATTTTATGGTCCTAGAAATATTTTTTGTACACGAAATCCCAGCCCTCGTTAAAGAAGCCAAAATATTTTTAAGATCCCAAAATATTATGTACCGTATATACTCGTGTATAAGCCGAAGTGAGTTTTTATAGTCAATTTTTTGTCCAAAATCAAGTACCCGTATATAAGCCGCGGTAAAAAAATAGCTAAAATCTGACGAATTATTTAAATAATCACAAAATCTTGTTTTTGACATGTTTTTGAAAAAATTAGCTTAAAAAATTGCCCACAATTTCTCGGCTTATACACGAGTATATACGGTACATTCGACAGTCACTAAAAAAGCCAAAGTAATTTATCGTTTGTTGTGAAATTTTAAATCATTTTTTTTGTAAAATTCTGAATTTCTTGAATTTGGTTGAAATAATCTAAAGTTTTAATTTCTAATATTACAACTTTGCCACTTGTAAACACATTGACACATAGTGGGACTGTACTTAAGGATTCGTAAAGCTGGACATATTTCAGGTTCATAGTAGCAATTGGTTTTCATCGATAAGACATTCAAATCAATGGAAATACCAATATCTAAGGTTACTGTAATTAATAGGATTTGTAAGTCTTGAATCTCATTACCCTGCATTTCCTTCTCTTAAAGAATAAAATAGGATACTTTCCACTTCTGTTCACAACATGTTGGGGTTTACCTGTGGAGAACTTCATTCTATCTACTAAACATATTTCTCTATAATTGATGTTTCTTATCATTTTTGATATTATTCTAATTATAAACAATTAAAATAAATGATTTAATTAAAATGGAATGAATTGTAGGACCTAGTGGTAGTGGGAAAACTTTATTCGTATGTAATTTATTACAATTAAACATCTTTAAAACTAAATTTAATAAAATTTATTGGTATAAAGTTGCAAATGAAGAGCATGGATTGACTCAAAACAGTTTCTGCAAATTAAAAATGACAATAATTAAAGAATTTGATAAAAATTGGTCATCTAGATTACGTCAAGGTTATTATTATTATCAATGATTTGTATCAGGAAGCAAATAAAGAAAAAGATTTTAATAATTTATTTACAAAAACAGTAGACATTGTGGGGTTATCATTGTGGGGTTTCATAACACAAAACCTTTTTCATCAAGGTGGAAGTCATAGAACTCGTAATTTAAATTTTCAATAGTTAATTGTTTTCAAAAATACGAGAAATCAAACAATTAATGATTTTCTTGCAAGACAAAATTATTCCAATAATAGAATTTTTTTAATAGAATCATTCCAAGATGCAACAAAAGTTCCCCGTGGATATTTATTCTTTGACTTTACACAACAATATCCCGATGATTTGCGTAAACCAGCTGCTTAACAAGCACCGTATTGTAACATTTGATTGCAGATGGTCCCCGGTTTAATTTCAAATTACAATGAGCTATATTCAAATATAATTTCACAACATGACCCCATCGAATTTTCTCCTTGTCACCATTCTCCTACGGTGTAACATATAATATATTCAATCTTTGTAAATATTCATTGAGCGCAGTTCATAACGATTGTTTCGAACATCAGCATTGACATCATTTCAACATTGAACAACTAATTTAATAACTTCATAGAAAAGCAATTCAAATCTTTCATCAATAGATTTTTTGACAAATGGAGTAGAATCAGATTCCTCAATATCACCGACATTATCAAAAGGTAGTGATAAGCCATATTTTTCAATTAGTGATTGATATCTTTCTCCACAAAAAAAACTATCTGTTTCTTCAGAACCATTAGAATTATAAAACTTGCTCTCTTCTTGTTCCATTAACTCAGTGATATATTTTCTTTTCAGGATTCGATCTTTTTCATCTTTATTATCAAATTTAAAATAAACATCCGCTGATATATTTCCAAATATTCAAACAAAAACATAACCCAAATCAAAATTCTTCAAAATTCCAAATCAATTTGAATAACCAAAATTATTCCAAAATTCGACAAATTCCATTAAAAAACAATGTCCGCGTCTGTGTGCGCACATACACCCAAAAAATTAATTATAATATCAAAATTCGCGCACACAGACGCGAAAAAGATTAACAAAGAAAACACGCACATGGACGCGAAGGCATTAATTACACAGCCAGTCAGATGAAGTTATTTCTCCATCTGACTGGTCGAAACATGTTTTACATACAAGTTATAAATACTTTTACTTTAACCAAACAAAAAATGAATGTACTCTCCTTTTTATTTAATATATATTGATGGAAATATTTTGATGGAATATTTAAAGTAGAATTCTTTCTTTTAAAGTAGAATTTGACAATATTAAAGAAGTCCAAAAATTAGGATTTACTGAAAAAGAAGTGAATTTCAAAGAAAATTTGAATCATATACTTATTCCTCTAAAAAATCGAAAAACAAAGTCTAATACAATTCGATTAACTATAAAGTTTTTTTATGATATTGAGTATACTGATACATTTGAAGAAAATTTAAATATTTCAGATTTTCTTCAAATAAATGACCTTTTATCCACATCCATTTAAATTTAGTGAAATTCAAAAAGGACAAATTGTTAAAATTATATTGAAAGATGATGTCAGTAAAGTTGAATTTAGTAAATCTTTGACTAATAGTTTAGGATTATCAGAAGAAGCATATACTGAAAAAATTATTATTGGAATAAAAGAAAAATATAAAAAAGATGATCTAGTTCAATTAATTGAAAAGAATCCAATGTACCTACCTGTATCGTCTTCATATATAAACAATATAGAAATAAATATACGTGAGGATATTGGAAACCACGTATTTGGAAAAGACGACAAAAATACTTAACTTTCGTAAAATAAATGAATAATCCAAACATTGTATATTTTTATAGTAGTAATCTATCGTGAAGTGATTTACCATATTTTGTAAGTAAACAGCATGGAACAGGTTGGTCGAAAACTATAGGTAGATTTGCACTCCTAATTCTTAAACGCATTGGAAATTTCGGTATGAAAACAGCTAATGACGTCATAAATCGCAAACTGAATATTTAGATTTGAATGATACTTTACTATACATCCAGTTGAAAGTTGTTAATAATTTAGGTGAATCTGAAGTAACTGCAAATAGTATTTTCTTCCAAACACTTTTTAAAGATGTTGAACTAGTTTTTAATTCTATCAAGGTGTTTTGAAGTGTTGACAAAAACAATAGATTGTCAGTAACTCTTTCCTTGTTATACAATATCCTTTTTCATTATTGCTCATTGCATGAGAACCGTATGCTATAACCTTTTCGCACCCACTGTCGTCTTTCTGTGATAATACTGCTCCAATCCTTTCAAAACTCGCATCAATATCCAGAATGAATTCTCTTTCGAAATCTGGAAACCCTAGAATAGGTGAGGACATTAAAGCATTTTTCATATTTTCGAATGCGATGCTGCATCCGTCAGTCCAAATTAAATTTTTATTGTTTAACCCGCAAAGCTCTTCTAAAACTCTTGCCTTTTTTGTGTATTTCTTTATAAATCTTCTGTTGTAATTGCATATTCCTAAGAAGCTTCTCAGATTCTTAACACATTTTGGCTTTTCAAATGATTTAATCGCGTCTAGCTTTGACAGGTCCATCTGTATTCCATCTTTGTTGATTATGTGACCTAAAGATTTGACTTCCTCTTTAAAGTTATGGCACTTTTCAGGGTTTATTCTAACGGTTTATCCTAATTTTATCCAGCACTTCATTCAAAACTTTGTAGTGATTATTGATCGTTTCTGTACATATCAAAATATCGTCAAGGTATACTGCTGCGTATCTCGTACCCATGAATACTTTTCCCATAAGTTCCTGAAACGTACCTGGTGCCGCTGCTATTTCAAATTACATTCTGTTAAAACAGTATTGACCTGATTTGGTTGAAAACGTCGTTTATAACTTTGATTCGTCTTCTAGTTCTACTTGATAATATGCATTTCCAAGATGTATCGAACTGAAATACTTTGCTCCATACAATTTATCTAACATTTCTGCTATATTCGGTATAGGAACGCCTGTCTCTCTGTTACTAGGTTTAATTGCCTAAAATCAAGGTATAATCTGATACCTTGATTTTATTTCTTCCAGACGCATATTAATGGAGTATGTTCCATGGCGAATTACACTCACGTGTCCTGGAGTACCATACGCATAACATTCGACTACCTTTCTCTGCATCTGTGGACACTGACTTCTTACATGTCCTTGTCTTCCACATATAAAACATGTAACTACCTTCTTTGTTATGCAATCTTTACTCAAATGTCCTACCTTCTGACTTGTCAAACATTCGTTCTTAGTTCTGTTCGGTCTTTCTTCTCGATACTCTTTCGGCTCGCTATTATATCTTGGTTATTATATTCTTGCTTGATTTGCGTCTCTGTTATATTCTGTTTTGGCTTTCTTTCTCTCACTGCATAGATCTCTTTTGCAACTATACGAGATTCGTAACTTCTTGAATTTTTTATGGTTAGCACAGTTCGTATTGGAACATCAGTTTTACCTGGTCATCAAATTGGTTTCGCTACAAAAAAGACAGTTTATCCTTTAAGAAACAAAAAAATGTTGAATTTTTATTATTCATTAGCTCTTTATCTTTTTATAAAGAGTAAATATTTGGAGATAGGCTCTTACGAAATTTTATTCTTATTGCATTCAAACCTAGTAAAAGATTTAGTGGATCATTTTCAGATACTTTTTCATTATTTGATCACATTAATGTCAAGTCAATAACTTTAAGTAAAGGAAGTGATTATCGTGAAAATTAGTCAAAATTTTGAGAACAATGACTATAGTACAAGTTATATACAATCAATTGTTTGAAATATGGGATATCTCAATAAAAATATTAATTATGGTATCAGTATGTCCGACTTTAAGAACAAGTATCTATTCTTTACATTTGTATTTCACCTAATTTCGATCTTCATCAAATTCAAAGACCCCAAAAATGAAAATTTAAGTCTTGATATTAAATTTGCATCAACACTTACTGAAGCTGTTTCTGTAATTGTATATGGAGTTTCTGAAAAAGAAATACATATTACATCTAGCTGTACAATATTGGTTTAACTTATTATAAACTAAATTCTGAATTATTATTTGTGAATTATGAAGTAAGAAATTTACTTAATTATTTATATAATTTATAATTATTTAATTATTAATATTAGTTCTATTCAGATATAAAATATCGGTATAAAATTACAGAGAACTAAATTTCTTGGTGTTTTCCCCTTAGATAAAATTCCATATTTAGTTGTGAACAAAGCTTTGATTGTAAGTACTCAATCATCTAATCTCAATGGTGAACATTGACTTGTAATTTACTTGAAACTAGACAAAACATACTTATTTTATCCTATGGGATTCTATTATCCGCCTTTATTAATTAACAAACTAGAATCAATGTCAATGCCAATTGAATACAACCGAATTCGATATCAAATCCAGTGACTAAAACATGTGGACAACACTGTTTTGCTTAGCTAAAGTCTATGAAGAAACTATAAACACATTGTTTAAAGAAAATTTATAATAAAAATGAGTTGTTATTTTATTGATGTTTATGTTAAAGATGGTGTTGTTAAAGAATTATGTATAATTGATGCAAATAATACTGATAAACCATTTCAATTTGTAAATATAATGATTCTAATTTCCATGCAGTTTTTGTATTAAATTTCATCAATTTAATCCATCATCAATTTTCTATGTTCAGAAAAAGAAAAGATTTTAAAAATTTTTATTTATTTAGAGTAAATAATTATTTAAATTTTGTTGTTAATAGAATTCTGTAATGTAAGGTAATCATTTCATTGGTGTTAATCCTCTAAATTAGATGATTATAATAACATAATGTAATAGATGTTGTTTAGTATATATATATATATATATATATATATATATATATATATATATATATATATATATATATATATATATATATATATATATATATATATATATATATATATATATATAATATATATATATATATATATATATATATATATATATATATAATATATATATATATATATATATATATAATTGATCAAGAATATTTAACCATAAATTCTTGTACAAAAATCGAGAGACCTTACAGTACTTTGGTATATTTAACGAAAGTCAGATTTCATGTACAAAATATTTCAAGGATCTTAAATTACTTTAGGTTTTTAAAGTGACCTGGAATTTGTATACAAAACATTATAGTTATAGTTATTTTAAAATAATTAAAAAAATAATTAAAATAATATTTTTAAAAAATTTTTTAAAAGTTTAAATATAATTGATTATTAAAAATTATTTATAAAAAATTTTTTTATTTATAATTTAAAATTTATAGATTTTATAATTTGTTTATATATTATCAATATAGTATAGTTATTCATCCGTCGTGAATGTAGGTAACCTGATGATGATAGTGATGCTATCGAAATATATAGTGAAAAAGATGTACGAATGGCGATTTTTATTAATCAAATCTTTAACGTGTTTATTTAAGTAATTATTATTATTATTATTATTATTATTATTATTATTATTATTATTATTATTATTATTATTAATTATTATTATTATTATTATTATTATTATTATTATTATTATTATTATTATTATTATTATTATTATTATTATTATTATTATTATTATTATTATTATTATTAAATTTAATATTAAAAAACCAAAACCAAACCTTATGAAGACAATATGAGACAAGTTGAAGAATGCGTTTATTTCAGAAAAAACGACTGTACCACTTCAAAAGTGTCCGGTTTAATCATAGTTTTCGTTGTAGCAAATCCGTTTTGGTGTCACATCTTGCAGTTTCTCGGCAGACGTGAATTCTTATCCTTAATTTTCGATTTCTCGTTTTCTTCGAACTTTCGGTACGGCTTTCTTATCCAATATGTCCATGCTTTGTACTGCTATCTCTTCTGCTTGACATTCAGAATCTTGAACAAAGGTTTTGTTTTTTTGAACTAATTGCAATAAAAATGTAAAAAATCCATTTTTCGCTACTTTATAAATTTTTCTTTTCTATTTTCGAATTTTCACTTTTCAATGCTGAATTGAAATCTTGTTTCATTGATGATATATAATTAGAAATTGAAATATTTTGATTTCTAGTCAATTATAAAATTGATTTTAAATCACTATAATACTTCCTGTGACTTTGAAGTCTCAAACGTGCATTTCACACCTGTTTTATAATTCACTAATGAGTCGTTCCATAATTAATATTTCGAAGTACTCTAAAAATGAACTGATTAGGGAAAGAGGATCAGTTTATATTTCAATGACAACTTATATAATTTAGAAATCTTACATTTTATTATATAAAAAAAACATGTAAAAGTTATTATTAAAATAAGTATTGTTAGAATAAATTTACATCATAATGTAATAATATAAATAAAATAAATACAATAATATTTAAATTCTTTTAATGGCAAATCATCGGTTTCCGAACTGAAGGTAAAATGTGTATTGTAGTGCCTCTGACTCCCAATTTTATCAATTTAATAATTGAATTTAAAATATATTATTAAATGAATTAAATAAAAATTAAAATCATTATTTAAATAATTTCACTTTTATTCCAAAAAAAAATTCAATATAAAAAACAATTAATGAATCGTTTAACCTCCCAATAATTAAATCTCGTCAGAACCAATAAAGAAAATATGCCAGACATTCAAGAAACTGAACATCAACAATCTCCGTACAATCGCCAGATAGAGTGTGTGCTTTCGTTGTTACATTGACTACTAAAGCAGATATATCAATTATTTATTTCAATATCGTTTTGAATAAAATTTTTATTCGAATTAGTTGTATGTATCTACATGTATAATCAATATTTATGTATAAAATTAATATATAATGTATATAAATAAGTTTCGTGTTATTATATGTGGAAACCCATGGAAAACGAATGATAAAATATTAGTAATATTAAAACAACTTAATGTACCTAAAAATTAATTATATTCATTATATAAATTTATTTAATAAAATTATTACCGATTTAACTTTTATTGTCTAAACTGGATTTTCACATGTTTAGTTTAATTATATTTGATTGTAATTAAATATCAAATTAAAGTTGAATTAAAAATTATTAAAATATTGTATATTGAAATTCATAAAAATTAAATTTTTATTTAAAAAATTTGGATTTATTTATTGAAATAAGACTTAATGTTTGTAATTGGACTGCTGACAATTATTTTAAAAATGAAAGAAAATCATTTTAATTGGTATTTGATAATTACATAAATAAAAAAATATTCAATGTAGAAAACTAAGAAAATTATTTATGAAATATATTTTCAGATTTAATTGATTTATTTTATAAATATTGGCTTACTTTTATTGTAAATTCAAAATTTTGAAATAATTAGTTTAATGGAAGTGCTTGTCAACATAAATGTCATAAAATATCTAAGTTGTGAATAACACAAACATTCAATCAGCATTTATATGTTTATGCAAAAATTGGATATTCAGGTTACATTTATATTTGACCTTGACTTACAATAACTTAATATTATTACATGTTAATCTCATATACTTGACACATTATAATATTTTGTTAATTTTAGAACAAATAAGACCTTAAAAATAAGACAGAGTAAGGGAAAAATAAAAGTATATAAATTACTTTGAAGAATTTAATAATTGGTATTTTCTATTATAAAAATGTAGTAATTGGAATTCATGTTGGATTTTTCATTGTCAATTCATATTAGGTCAGATTCAAGGTATTTTCTATTTGATATTAATAAACTACACTGTATCTTTGAGTTATTTAAACGCGGTTGACGGAAAGAATAAATAGAAAAGTTACATTATCAAAAAGTATCAACGTCGTAAATATTTATGTTTATTTCATTAAGAATAGAATATTTTATTCAAAGACATTTAAAACCATACGCCTAAAAATGAAAATTTTCTTTTGAAAGCAAAAGTAGATATTACTTTTTATGATCCTAATATTTTGTTGAAATACTTCAGATATTTCAAAAGTATTAAAATGATTAAATTGCTTAAATTATCAAAATTAAAGTGAAACAACATGAAAAATGAAGACAAAAAATATTTCTTTCGAAGAAAAACATAAATTTTTTATTAACTGTAAAATTAAAAGAAGCAAATCATCTGCGAACCCAAATTTTAATTTCCACATTTTTTCTTCCTTCCATTTTCTACTGAGTAGTAAATTTTCAGAAAATTTAGCATTTGTGAAATTACCTAAAACTGGCTCAAAAAATGAATTAACAATTTTATATAGAATTTGAGACAAATGTTTGCCAATATTCATTTGAAAAGATTTTAAACACATTTTAGAAATATTTTTTCAGACAAATAAAGTAAAACTTTTTTATTGAAAAAAATTAATTGAAATAAATCAATGTCTATTATAATGAATAAAAATTATTACAATGAAACAGGGTTGACAGACCTCCCGATTTCGTCGGGAGTCTCCCGTTATGAAAGTATATTTCCCGACTCCCGATATACATGCCAAAAACTCCCGATTTGTAAATTAAGTTTTTTCAGCAGTTGTCATCACTTAACATTTTGAAGTAATGCCAATTGGGTGAAAATAGTGAACTTTTTTTGACATTTTGCGCATTGTGTTTTGCCTATAAGTATTGTTCTGATTTCTAAATTTACTTATTGTTTATTTGTGTATTCTAAGAATCTAAATTAATTAAAATGGTCGTTTGGAACAAAAGATTAAATAAATTAAGTGATACAATCATACAATTAGGATAGGAAGCTCAATATAATTTATATTGAATAAAATTAAAATAAATCTCAAAAACTTAATATATTAATATTGAATTTTGTAATGGTTTTCGTTTTTTAATAAGACGTACTAATTATAGCCTAAAAATGTCTGATTCGGATTTGGAATGCATTGATTCTGACGAAAACAGAGGAAATATAAAAAAAAGTGAAGCATACAGTAAAATTTAATCCGAAATGGACGAAGTCATATGACTGGATTCGACAATGTGGTGATCATCACATTACTTGTACAGTGTGTAATAATTTAAAAATTTCTATATCACATGGTGGTGAAAATGATATTAAAAACACTTTAAAACGGTTGATCATCGATCCAACATAGCTGCATCAGCAAATTCAAAAAAATTGACTACGTTATTTTGTAAAAAAAGCAGCAAAGAAGAAGAACTTGTTACATCAGCAGAAGTGGCTTTTTGCTATCATACCATCATGCATTCACACAGCTTTTTATCTAGTGATTGTGCTGGTTCAATATTTTCAGGTTTGTTTTCTGATTCAAATATAGCAAGAAAGTACAGCTGTGGAAGAACCAAAATATCCAAAATTGTTTGTAATGTTTTGGCCCCGGAATCGAAAAGAAGAATTTTAGAACAGTTGAAAGGTGATATTCCATTTTCTGTGAGTACCGATGCTTCGAATAAAGGAAATGTTAAAACATTTCCTATAGTCTTGCGATATTTTACCAAAGAAAAAGGTATACAAAATGTTCTGCTGTCTTTTTATTCACTAGATAGTGAACGTTCAGTTGACATAGCAGATTCTATAAAGAATAAATTGGAATGCAACAGTTTAAATATTAAAAATTTATCATCTCTTTGTGCGGATAATGCAGCTGTGAATTTCGGAAAAAACCAGAGTGTTTTTACGGAATTAAAAAAAGCTAATTCTAAAATTATTCCGATTGGATGTAATAGTCATATTCTGCACAACACTGCGAAAAAAGCCGCAACCCAACTGAAAATTGATATTGATTCAATAGTCATAAAAATTTATAACGAGTTTAGCTCGTCAACAAAAAAAACCACTACATTAAAAGATTTTTTTGAATGGGCCCAAGTAGAATCGTCGGAAATCTTACGCCACGTTCCAACTCGATGGCTAAGCCTTTTACCTGCTGTTGAAAGGTTATTGAAAAATTTTGAACCAATTAAATCATATTTTTTGAAGATGAGCTTTCTATAACTTATCTAGGATTTATTATGAACACATTTTCAATATTTCAGCCCGCTTTAAAAAAGTTACAAACCAACAACGTTCTTATAATAGATATATATGATATAATGGATGAAGTCAGACATCGTTAATCAACAGAAAAGAGCAACAATTTTACGGCTCAATGCAAGAACAATATTACAAAAATGTGATAATGATTCTGCCATAAAAAGATTTGAAATAGAAGCAAATTCATTTTTTAATGTGGCAATAACTTATTTGCAAAAATGGTTTAATTTCGAAAATAATAAATTCGAAATCTTAAAACCACTTAGTTTAAAAGAATCAATTCAATATAATAAAATAGAAGCAATAATTGAAAAATTTAATATTTGCTATATTGATAAAGATATTTTATTCGAAGAAATTCATAAATTAAATTATTTTATAAATACAGAAAGAGAAAAACTGAACACATTATTACCTGATGAAAATGGGTAAAATTCTTTAAAGTTCATGAAAACTCAGCAAATTTATATAAAATAGTATGCATTATTTTTTCTATTCCTCATACCAATGACAACCGCTTGGCGCAAGGAACGAAATAAATTGTTGTTGCAAAACCTTGAAGCAGAATTAATGGTAAAAGAAAATTTTAAAATGTCCTGTAAAGAATTTATTGAATTTCTCAAAACAGAAAATGCTCAACTAATTATAAAAAACGCTGCCAGATCTGAAAAATATTATAAAGTTTTTTGGTATTATCACTAATTTATTTATTTTTAGTTTTATTTTTATGTTTGTTATTTTATTTTATTTTTTTATTTATTTTTGTTATTTTTGTTTTTTTTGTTAATTTTTTTATTTTTTATTTGTTTGTTTTATTTTATTGATTTAATTTTTTTTGTTCAATAGCATTTGAATTATGTATCTTTTTAATTTCTGTATAAAAAAATAAACTAAAAAAAGACCAGTCGAAATATTTTTTTTTCGTTACTCCCGACATGATGTTTTCAAAATCTGGCAACCCTGCAACGAAATCGAGTTCAATCTCGTATAAATGACGATTATTTGTAGAATATAAATTCAATATTGATGCTTNGGATTTATTTATAAAACTTAATGTTTGTAATTGGACTGCTGACAATTATTAATAATGAATTCGTAATAATGAACAATTTAAAAATATTTTCAGACAAATAAAATAAAAATTTTAATCGAAAAAAATTAATTGAAATAAATCAATGTTAATTATAATGAATAAAAATTATTACAGTGAAATCGATTTCAATCTCATTGAAATGGCGATTATTTGCAGAATATAAATCAATATTGATGCTTCCATAAATAATTCGCCAAATTATAATTTTATCTATTTTTTAAAAAGATATTTTGATTTTTTATATTATAATTAGATGACATTTTTACAAAGGTTTTCACAGTGCGATTCAGTTCCATCGGTAAAATCTTTTATTATTTTGGTCACTTTTGATCTGTTTTCTAGGTAAATGGTAAATTTACTATGTTAATGGTAATTTCTATGTTAAAAAATAAAGTAATAAATTAAAATAATAAATCAATATAAATTAATTATAAATTTAAAAAAATTAGCACATCCATGCCAAAACAAACACAATTCTTTATAATTCCGAAGCAGTCAATTCTTTCAGACGCCGAAGTACGTGCCATAAATATTAACGAAAACTATCTCGACAATGTGTTTCTTGATCATACCAATACAAATTTATTACTTTATTTTTTAACATAGTAAATTACCATTAACATAGTGAAACTACCATCTACCGTTTTCTATTTTGATTTATTCTACAATTGATTTATTTTTTAACACTAGGACGGCCAGGGCGGTTATTTTGACCGTTAAGCAATTTCATTTTTATTTTGTGAGAAAACGAAAAGGAATTAACGTCTCATATTTTGTGACAATTATTCATTTTTAGTGAACTTGTTGTGCATATCAAAGCTTCAATTATAGCATTTGTCACGACTGAGATAATGAGGCCATCCCCATGGAAGGCCGAACCGGTCAATTTGACCGGTATCTTGAAACACACAAGAAAGTCACACATAATCATCTTACATACTAGAAAATATAAAACCAAATATAATTTACACACAACCGAAGCATTTAACAGTCATTTGGGAATGTTTTCCACAGTAAACTTTACTACATACATGGCATATAGCTCCGGATTTGTTATGACAATGAGGAGCAGAACAAGTTTTTCGCTTCTTTAATTTTGGTTGTTCAGAACAGAGTTCACCAGAGATGGGACTTGCTGTTCGACGGCTTTTGAACTCCTCACAAAGAGATGTAGCTAATTCAAAAATAAAATCCCTTCTTTTTATAGTTGATCCCGTAGCATCTTTGAAAATAACATGGAGCGTTGAGAGCTGCTTTATCAGCAAATCATAGAAAGTAGCGACTGGCCATCTTGCTGTTGCGGCTTTACTGCTGTATAAACGCAACATGCTATCCATGGTATCTACAGCTGTCTTATTTTTGTTATAAAAGTGTATCATTTCAGGCTTTCTCTTTTCGTCAGATCTCACACTAGCAGTAGAATGGAATGTTGACATGACAATGACTTTCTTGTCCGATTTGCCTTGATAGGAAACAGTGACAGTGTTTTGACACGATAAATGAGTCGATTCAAAAAGAGGCTTTTTCTCCAAGTGAGCTGATGATAAAAAGCGTGAATTTAATCTTACAGTACCAACCAATGTTGTTCGATTTACAAGGAGATGTTCAGCTAGTGAGAGAACATTGTTCATCAAAACGAAGAAAGCGCAGTATCTCACGGAAACGGTTCCGAGACATGACTTCTCTGAAGTAAGGAGATCCAAATTGAGATGACCAGATTGAATTGATAGAATGTCGGCGAAAGCCTAACACACCACGGAGATACAGCAATCCAAGAAAAGCATCTAATTCTTGTAGACTGATACACCAGTCTGACGAAGCTTCTTTTCCTTTCATAATTGTGTATTTTTGAATTAACTTCAGCATTCCCTCAGAGACTATCAAGCGCCAAGCGCTCAGGGGTGAGTCAATTTTGCGCTTTGCAAAAGCTTTCACACCAGATTTTCTATAACAATTATTAGATATTGTCTTATGACATTTCGTTAAGTTTTTCGTTTGATTCTTTTAATTTACCAAATTTCAAAACTTAGAACTCTTAATGCTTGCTTAATTACACTTTTAATAAGCACTATCTTTGAATAAAAGCAAGAGAATATTTATAAACAAGAAATGAAGTATACATACATACCAGTCTGAATAAACGCGAAGACAATGTTTAAAATAGTGTAGCTTTGTGTCAGCTAAACAAATATTTTTATTTCATTGTTGTAAGTAGTTTAATAAATTAACTGCTGTTAGAATAAAAATAGTTAAATTTTGAAAGCGTGTTAGTAGCACAAAGAAAGTATTGCTAAATGAGTTGCATCATAGAAATCTCAGCATGAAAATAAGGAGCATATGTGCACCGGTCAAATTGACCGGTTTGGCCTTCCAAGGTATAAAATATTTCCGGCCGTCCTAGTGTTAACGACGCAAATCTAGGTTTAGATGTATGTTAAAAAAATATCCTACTATTTAAATTTTTATCTTAATTTTTCTTAGTCTGCCTGTCAAGTTATATCATTTGAGTTATATTTTTTAAAAATGAAACTAATAAAAAATTATTTAAGTTCAACTAATAGCCAAGAGTAATTTTCAAATCTTGTTTTTATTGCAAATATAAACTTGCAAGAAATGCTAATTTTGAAGAAATTATTGATGAGTTTGCAGCTGAAAACTTCGTAAAATAAAAGTTTTACTTATTATTTATAAATATTATAACTATACTTTGATTAGAGAAAAGTTTTCTTTGTCAGATCCAAGAAAATTTAATTTGATTTTTAAAAGAATTGAGGCGGGCAAAATTTGTATTTTTTCCAAGCTCCTATATTGGCTAGTTAAGGTTCTGAATTTTTTCTCTGTTATCTGTATAAATGTGATGTCTTTTTTATGTCAATAAAATATCGTAGAGATGAATTATTGCTGAAAACGGAAGCTTTAATTGAGCTATTTAAATAAAAAATTATTTGTTTTTTTCCCATCGGAATCGTGAATAAAATTTTCACTATTTCATTCTTTATACTTGAATTTTTTATTATTTTCACCAAATACTGTTTCCATATTTTTACATTAATTTTAAGTTTACTTTTCCAAATTTGTGAATTATAAAGCTAAATGAACGTATTGGTATTCATAAAAACCGTTTAAAATGAAGTTCTTTTTCACCATTTAATATTTTTCCCTTCATTTTCTCGACAATTCTATAAAAAGATCCAATTAAGTAGAGTTTTTCTCATTAAACTTTTATCTGTCATTGTTTCTTCAACAACTAAAATTTTACATATTATTATTCCATGCAAAATGTTCACATATCGAAACTTTGTATATATTTATAATTATGTTATATGTCGTGTGTGTGTGTGTGTGTGTGTTAAAGTTATTTTTTCTACCACTTTCTCATTTTCTATATTAAATATTATTATTCATGAAACATTAAAATTAACAGAGATAGGTTTTTGTATTTATATAATATAAGTTTGTTTATTTTTTATATTATAGATGTTATTATTCCACACAAACAAGTGTATTCGAAAGTACTTCTTTTATTATTAGGATATAGTGATATTATTAAATTACTACTTGCTAAAATAAATATTACTTTTTTAGCTTTATTTACTTTTAAAAATGTAAATAATTAAATTTTAATTATAAGCATTAAAATAATATTTTTAATTAAAAATATATAAGAACTTTTAGGAATAAAAATACAAAATACTGAGTTTAAAATTATTTTTAAAGATTTGTTTTTGAAGAAATCTTTTGAAAGCTTTCATGAATTTTAAATTTATAGTTTTTTTATTTTAAATGTTATATTTAATCACATTTACACCTAATGAAAAAGTAGAAAATGAATTCTAAAAGAAAGCCACCAAACACTGAACATTAGGGTGGGTCGAATGTTAATAAATTTTGAGTTCAAGAAAGGAAACATGGTTAAAAAGTTGTATTTTGGTATAGAAAAATCGAATCAAACCATTTTACTTAGATTTATGGACATTTACTGCTCCCAACTTTTCTCCGAAAATGCAGTTCAACATAAGTGTGAAAACAATGTAATTTGGCTAGTGTCGGAATGTGTTTTTGCGCCTTTGTCCATATTTAGATGTAGCTTTCTTAAGAGCTTATAAGTATATTATTTACTCTCTTGGGCTGAGATAGTATATTCTGTGTCCTCATCCCGCATTGAAATATATCCTGACAACGTCAGTGATTAGGAAGGGCCAAATTTGAATTATCCTTTTCAAAGACAAAAATCAACTTTCGAAATTATTTTTTATTAAAAACATCCAGCCAAAAGTTTAGAAATGTATTAGCGAGGGCATAAAAAGAAGTCACATGAAATCAGCTTTGCTTTGCACCTTGGGCAATTCCTTCCTTGATTTTTTACACAGTAGTACCATACCATGTCTGGACTTGTGACCAAACACTTTGCAACTGGCAGAAGAAACATCTTTGATGGCTCTTTCAACGGCTTGAGAATGACAGGGAAATTGTTCTAATGTAATTTTCTTATTCATCTTCAATTCATGATCCAATATATGAGATAAAAGAGGGGGAGGCGTCAAATTACATTTTGTCCAGTCAATCATGTCAGCATATGATGTAGCAGACGACTGAAGAAAGACAGTATTCTTGTCCATAGTGCGAATCACTTCGGAAGGGAGAAAATTTTGTCTTGCAGTTATGATTTTTTCTGTTGCAAACTTTCTGATTTCTTCATCATCATCACCAACAGCAGCTAGGAGTATATTTTCTGGATGTGAGAAGTAATTGTTGTTCTGAATGACAGGAAAGATGATTTCTTGGTCTGATGGATCCAAATCCTGCAGAAGTTGGAGCATATAAAAAATATTTCTTGCACCATCTTGGCATGACGAGTGAATCTTTATATAAAACCATGACGGTCCATAGAAATTGACAATAAATTTCACTATTCGCATGAGAGGTTCAGATGGAGCAGTTTCGGACATATATAGTCGCAGAATTCTATTAGCTTTCGTTAGCCAGCGACTGTGATTCAAATTTCCTGGTTGTGCCATTTGTAGAAAAGGGACATCCTTGTTGTTGTGGTACCCTTTCTGGACTGCCAAGCATACTCTGAGGAAATACAATTGATCAGTGTTCAATTCTTTCTTGACATTTTCACTAATATCTACGACCTTTCCAGGAAGGGACATAAAGGCTACTACGGGCTTGTCTTTTGGATCAAAATCAAGAACGCTTCCTATTTCACCACATGACGTTTTTGGACCTTTTGTTTCTCCACCATCGACGACTGAAAAATACTTCCTGAATGGTAATTCATTTGCATGCAACAAGCATATCAGCCATTGTAGAGGTCGCCCTAGGCTTTTTTCGAGTCTTCTGATTATTCCATTATTTTTTCCGGTGTTTGTATTGGTTCCATCGCACACAATTGCTTGAAGGGTCAGTGAGGACTGCGTGCTAACGATGATTGACATGATTTCTTTGCCAATATCCACAGCTTTACTACTTTGAGGTACAACATGATCGATATATGTATCCCCTGGAAAGGCGACAATCACATAATGCTCCTCTTTTAGGATCCTTCTATGAAGTAAGGTGGAATCTTGTTTCCCGTCGAAACCGAGGCAAATCAAGTTTTTCGCTTCTGCTGAATGCTGTTCAATTTCTCTCTCCCTCCAGTACTTTCTCTGACGCCGTAATTTTGCGGGATCGATGATTCTTTGAGAGGATAACAGTTCCATATCTTTCAGAAAAGCGTTTACTAGCAAACACGTGTCTCTGTTGCTCACACCACATCTGTCAACAGCTTTACTTAATTCAGGATAATGTCTTCTATTTTGAAATTCATCACATTCTTCTACGCTTGACTCTGAGCTTTCTGTTGAATTGTCTAACTTATCTTTACTTTCATCACTAGCGGCTTCACTCTCCGTGTCACTTCTTGAGGTCGGATGTAGATCGTTAACTTCAGTGTCCATTATTTCATTTTTCATTTGTTTTCCTTTTCCTGTAGGGCTGCTTTTCGTTTGTTTTCTCTTCAATTTTGAGGTTTCCTGTCTGTCCGTATTTCCGATTTTCATGTTTCTGGTAGTTTGTTGGTCAATCCAGAACTCCCACTCTAAGGTAGGAATTTTCAAGGCCAATCGGCATGTACACTGACTTCTTCCACGAGCACCATCATTAAAACATTTGCAGCAACATATGTCAAACAATTTGGAAAACGAGCTTAACTTATCTTGAAATTTGGCAGATGACCTCTTGCATACTGGATACTTCTCTAATTCACGCACTTTTGATATTAGTCGCTTGACACGAACCACAATACTACTGAACTCAACAGTTGGGATACTTGCCTTCATATAAATTTCCTTCACCTTATTTGCGAGAAGAGTTGCTTGTTCGTTAAAGCCAGTATGAAATTGCGTACATTTCTCATTGTAACAGTAATCACGAAACACATCTTCACAAGTAGGTAATTGGTTTCTGGGTAGTTCACAAGTTTGACCAAACAGACAATGACGTGATTTACTTCTTGTTTTGCGAAATTGCTTATTTCTCTGTCCCTTCATAACTGCTCTTCTGTACTCAGCTCTGGCAAAATAAAAGTGAATCATCAAGTTAACTTTTTTAATTATGTCCAGCAAACACTTGACATCCAATCGAAACAAATTAAATTATCTGAGTTTAGACTGACTAGTAGTATCCATGTGGATTATGTGTTGACTGTAGTGTGTGTGTTAGTATTGTTCAGAAGAAATTGTCTTTGTGAGTGCTTGTGTGAAGGTGCTTCCGTGAATTAACCTCTCTATACATGCACGCGTTAGCTTGGACTTGTGAATAGAGCATGTCAAAAATGGTCTTTCTGCAAGCGTGTGACTGCTTGCAGGATGAATTTACAATGGCACATGTGCGAGCATTTTTACTGGGATAGTACTAATACATACAAACAAAAGTTGGGACCTGTAAACCCTTTTAAACAGCAGTCTTTTGCAGGGATATTTCATTTTCTAGCATAAGCACAACTTTTTAGGCATGTTTGGAGAAAAAAAAAATTTTCGACCCACCCTACTGAACATTCTAGCTAAATTTTAATATATGACATAATAAATATTTTGTAGTAAATGCTTATCATGTCATTTACTTATTTTATTATTACTATTATTATTATTTTAGTATGCGAATATCATTCTCATATTGAGTGCCAGGATTATGTTGTCAACAATTGCAAGGAAGGTGCAGCATATACACCGAATTTATCGTTGGTAAATTTACTTATTGAATGAATATAAAATTTAATTTATCAAATAATAAGTACCAGGCTAAGTATTTTTATAAAAACAAAAACTCTTATGAAAAAAAATAAAGATCAAATATTTTGTAAAAGCAAATATTTTCATGTAAATATAATATTCTATATTTTAAACATATTTTAAAAATTTAATAGAAAAAATTTGTTTCAATATAAGTGATTTGAGGATTTGCGCATAGTTTAGACTAGAATTTTCTTGTATATACTTTTGTATATACAATATGTTCTGGAATTCTAATATGTTAGAAATTATCGCTAGAAATAACAGGAAGTGTGAAAATAATCAGATTAGTCTCTATTTTATTTTATTTTTATTGTTTTTTTGAATTCCTTAATTATAAATTTGTTGGAGACAGAAATTAGTTATGATATCTAATAGTTATAAAATTTGGGATAATTTCACTTTTCATGGATAATAAATTTTATTAGTTTTTTTATTTTTTAAAAATTTTATTTGAAGTAAAATTCGAAATTTGTTACATATATAATGTTTATTATTTATACAAATCTCACGTTAATAAAATATCTAGTAAAATACTAAGATTACGCTAATATCCAAATGAAATAATGCAATTTTATCTATCTTTATTTTTCCCTCGACTAAGACAGCGTTGGGAATTCGTGCTAAATAAATAAAAAGATTGATATATAGACTGAAAATGAAAATAAAAGAAATTGAATATTTTATTCTTTTATATCCAACAATGCAGCGCCCGGACAAAAATTCAAATGGTTTTAAAATATAATAAAAACGTATATATATATATATATATATATATATATATATATATATATATATATATATATATATTATAAGAACTTGTTTTTCCAATTTCATCACTGATTATTTTTTCCATTGAATTTATTATAAAAAGAGCTTAAAGACTGTCGTATAGGACTTTGTAGATAAAATCTAATTGACTAGTCACGCAAATATGGCACTAATTTGTAAATAAATTCTTGTAAATTCAGCTCAATTTCAAGCAATTTCATCATTGGCTGGAAGGAAACCTTCCTCCGAATTCCAAATGTATTATTTGCAATAAGAATTGCTATTCATCAGAATGCATGGCCGGTTATCGATGCGAGTGGTGTGGCAATGCAGTGAGTTTTGATCATTCTCCTAATAATAATGCCATAATTGACTGCTAATGACAACAGAGTCACACAATTTGCTTCAAACAAATCCCAATAGAATGCAAATTCGGCCCATTGAAGAATATCATTCTCCCTCCCAGCAGTGTCTGCATACCGAGAACAAAAATATCAATGGAAAGCATTATCGGAGTTTCCAAACGATCAAATGGTTAATATTTTATCACTATTTTTATCTAGGAAAATATATTTCTTATTTTGCACTTTTGCATATTAATTATGATCGTCCTTTTATTGGTGTTGATTAATTATTAATAAATAGGCTACGATGTTATTGTTAGGATTATTTATGGTATAGGATATCATTATTGACTATTAATATGGGAAGTATTGAATATTCAGAATTCATATTGTCACCGATAGTATTTTTATAAAAATGTTCCAACATTTTTTATAAAATTTTATATTAAACTTATTATTTTATATTATTATTATTATTATTATTATTATTATTATTATTATTATTATTATTATTATAGTTAGTTGTAAGGAGCTGAAGGTGCCCGTTGAAAATAAGAAATACTTTATTTAATATACACGAAATATTTATTAAAAATTCAATTTCTGCTAATATTATTTAAATTGAATGAAGAACGTCCTGAAAACTACATTGCGTGTGAATTGTCTCTGGTCATTCAATGATCTTACTTACTTACCTTACTTTGGATTCGATTCAATATACTTGCGCTGGACCTGCAACATTTGATTGTGATAAAGTTACATACATTTGACCGTGTGAAAATGTTGGGGTCTCCAAATTGATATTAACATAATTAAATGATCGAATTAATCACAATAAATATGAAAAATTTTCTGAAAAAATTTAATATATATATATATATATATATATATATATATATATATATATATATATATATATATATATATATATATATATATATATATATATATATATATATATATATATATATATATATATATATATATATATATATATATATATATATATATAATTAATTCAAATATTCAATTATATCCTCAAATATAAACAAAGTTGCCACTGTTACTATTAGATACTTTTAATAAATTTAATTTTTATATAATTTTAATTTAAATAATTTTGAAAATATGCAATTAAATTCAATTAAACTTTCTGAATATTAGAGGAAACAATTTTCGAGTCAGTGGTTTTTCCAGTCTTATCATATAATGTCCTTTGAACATGTAATTTAGTGTGTTGAACGAATCTTTTAAGTACTATGTTAAAATCTTGAGTAAAATAAACATTATATTATTTATAAAAAGTATATCGAACTCATGTTACACCCCAATCCACTTGGGTTATTTTGTATTTGCTTGGCTTCGCGTGTTTCTAAAATCAGATATCAAGATATTAATATTAATTTAATGAAATTTAAAACAATTAAATAAACCATAAAAAGTAACTGATAAACAAAAATTAGATTCTTTAACTTTACATTTTAAATAAATAATTAACACTTTTCCCAACTATAATTAGGAAAAAATATATTTTGAAGAAGTTTATGTGGTCTTTTTATTTGACATCAGTGGCGTAGCTAGGGTATGTGCCGCCCGGGGCGATCCTTAAAATTGCTGCCGTCCCCTGTACATTTTTTAAAATAAAAACTTTCCAAAACAGACGCCAAATTTTGCCTCCCTTTCCAAATACGCTACATACCCTTCACATATACATACTATTTATTCTTGTATGAAATATTTTTTCTTATTTAAACAAAGTGTTTTATAATACATTAAAACATATAATAAATTAAGAATTGTCAAATTATCATTATATTTAATTTTTAAATAATACAATAGAATGCAATATATCAAATAGTATAAAACAAGACAAAATTAACATATAATTACAGAGTAAAAAACACAATAAATATCTTATTATGTAATATTTTTATTTTTTTGTTAAACCATATATGATACATTATACTCTATGAGCTATATATTTAACTTTTATATTAAAAAGAATATTTTAATTTCTCAAAAAATATAACATTTACTAATATTGTATTCATTATTAATATTTTCTAGTATTTAAGAAACTACAAAATTAAAAGAATAATTGTTATCAGACAGGTTTTAGTGCTTTCCTGTTAGTTGTTATTTTTTATTAATTTATTTTTAGTTTGATCTCTAATTATTATTTATTTAACAACTTTAGCTTATTAGCTATTTTCTACTAAATTTGATAAAGGTGGGTCCTGCTTGTTGCGTACAGGGCTGTTTATTAGCTAATTACATGAATAATCTATATATAATACTTTATGCTAAATTACACTTAATTTTTTAAATGAACACTAGTCGAGTTTTTCTTTACCAATGGTGGGTTTTTACTTCTCTTATAAATTTATCTATGTTTTCAATTTGTACTATTTTATCCGGTAATGTATTATATATTTCTACTCCTTGAACTGTGAAATATTTCTCTATCCTAAAGTGTACTATTTTCACACATCTGTTTATGCTTAAAACTGGAAGAAAGCTGCCGCGCTGTTTCAATTTGCCGAATTGAATTAAAACTCTATTATACAAACAATAGGTACCTTATCTCGCCTTTCTGTAACATAACCGTCGTAAAAAGTAGGTAAAATTTTTCTTAAGTCGCTTCATCCGTCTCCGACTCTCTTTGTTATTAGGTACCATAAAGCACTTACTCGACTTGAACAAATAATGGATAACAGCTGTTGAAATTTCGACTTTTACCGATTCTAAAAAATCGCCAAATTTTCGGATAGGGCAAAATATTTGTATCTATAGGGGGCAGCCTTTTATGACTGACAAGTTTCTTAAATTCAACATTTCTTAAAATAATAAATAAGTTATTGTTAAGCTCTTGCTATTCGTGGATATATACGTATATATTTATTTTAGTGCATTCAGGTTTAAGAACCATGCAGACAATCTCATCGCGAATATGCCGCCCCAGAGCAAGCGCCGCCCGGGGCGGCCCGCCTCCCCCGCCCCACCATAGCTACGCCACTGTTTGGCATGCATGGTTAATATCTTCTCCTTACTTTACTTTCTTTTTTACTCAACAATGTCAAGCTTAATAAAGAATGAAAATCTAAATGATTAAATATTAATTTATTTTGTAAGAAAACAGGTGCCGGAATGAACATCTTGTTAATTTTTTAAAGAAATTTTTTATTGAGTTTTTAACACTAATTTAATTTGTTGTATTTAAAGCAAATGATCATAGAATTTTCCAAAGTTTTGTCCAATTCTCTTCTAACAAATTTTCTAGATAACTTTCCTTTCTGTTAGTATCTATGGTCGAATGATGTTTTCTGAGTAACCAGTGGTCAACTTATTTTGAAGGTTCTAATTTCCACTTATCCAAATGTCAGTTGAGTATGAATATCTCCAGACTAATGTTTGTTATCAAGTATCCGTGACCAATACACCTAAACCTAACCCTTTTTCTTATTGTGGTTGATTCATTAAATTATCAAGGAAATGTTATTATTGGATTGAACTATTTCTTTAACCAAAGCTTTCCTCATTTCTTTACTTATATGATTAACAATGTTTAACAGATGCATTTGTAGTATGTAGAATTCGACTCATTTCAACTCCGTTCAGTTTCTATAGATCAAGTTCAATTTCAAAATGATGGAATGATTGATTTTCCTTATCTATTTTATATGCAGTTCAAAGGTTTTTGCTTTTATTAATTTTCTGTGCGATGAAAATGTTATAAAAACGTTCTCATGAGTCATTTTTTTGCTGTCAGCAACTATTTTTAATGCAGCTTTATGTCCATAAAATTCTTTGTGAAGTTTTAGAAGTTTCATTCCCATTTTTGCTTCATGTCTAAGAGATTCAACTTGTCTACAAGGCGTACAGCCAAGTTTCATTTTGCAAACAGAGTCATTCATTTTTCAAGTAAAAATCATTTTTTTATTATGTCCCACAGTCCAGTCGGTCATATTTACTTTGGTATTGCTTCCCAGCACCAGATTCAGAAATATCAACAGGCGTCATTTTTTTCTTGTATTCTGTCATTATTTATGTTAATATTCTTGCTTTTTTATTAGCAGAACCGTTAATTGAGAAGTAATTACTAATTACTTTCATTTTTAAATTTGGGGTCACGCTTTTTACAATAAAGAAATTATTTACCTTTCGCGTATAGTGGTTCACTGTACACACATCATCTGTGCACTAAAACTTGACAGTCGAATCGACAATATCCGCCCGCAGAAAGCATTCAACGTGCGTCCAAACATGACCAAACATGACCAAACAGTATCATCACAACCATTGGTCATTAAGTATGCTTGCATTGGACATGAGATCCGGCGCACAAGCAGCTTGCATGTACCGTTCAAGCCTACGTGGACCCGATATCAAATTTTAAAAAGTTACTTTTAAAATATGCCGAAAAGGTACAGGTACCCCCTTACGATGCGTAACATTATAAAAAAGCATTACATAAAGATATAAAGTTCTTTGAGGGTTTGGTTATTTTGAACTAATCGGTTATTCATAAATGTTTTATTTTCTCTGAAAGGAAAACTCAAAGTTTCAAAATGCAATATCAATGTTGAGCAAGACTCCCTAAATAATTTATATATAATTAACCTGAAAGTTTAATAAAAATACATTAATTAGAAAATTTTTTTAACTATTTAAAAAATTTTTTATTGAAAATAGTTTTTTTAACGTCTCCTTTCAATCCATAGTTCCGAAATAGTTTATGAAGTTCTGTTCTAGAGAATTAATTTTATTTCCGGGTTCATATTATATTATAAGTTCTCTGATATTTATTTACACTTGATAATATTCAGTTTTTTTATTTGATGTTGAAATATTCGAATTACTTTTATTTTCCTGGGACTAGTGAAATTCTATTTAATTATGATTAAGAGATATATTTGTGTCATTGCGGCCACTGGTCTTGATCAAGTTATTGAGATGGGAAATTCAATGCTTTGAAACCCTATAATCGGATAATTGAATCTCGTTTTTTCTTTATCGGTTTATTAGTTGAAGAAATTTTCGCTGCTCCTTAATGAAAATTTAATTATTAATTTAATTGTGAGATTTACGGAATTTTTTATTAGAATCAACTATGATTTTCTTTTGGAGCGGTATTTAGATCGGAATGATAATATTTATTCCACAAACCAATAATAATATCATCATTTGAGTCTTCCGTTAATATTATTAATATAATATTTGGGAAATTTTGGGAAACATTTGTCAACAATACCAATTATAAATAAATATAAAACAAATATTGATTTTCGTGTCATGCCTTGCAGACATTGGTTGGTAGACGTTTTAAAGACGATAATTATTTTTTGGATTCCAATTCTGTAAACTCTAATCCTTTTTATTTTATATTATTCGATTTTCTATTGGTTACTAATAATTTAAAATAAATCGATTTAACAAAAATATTAAGTTTTCAAAATTTTATTTTTATTTATATGTTGATTATATATATATATGAAATATTGTACCTTTCTCGGCCAGAAAGTTTCGGGAGATATTCAACTTGAATTCACTGTGAGAAATTTCCTAATTTCAATGACTACCGAAAATTTTGAACACCTGACTTTGTGAATGGTTTCAGAAGGTTCGAAAAAGGATAATTTTATCTTCGTTTGTTTTCAGACAATTGATCAATATTCATATTATTTGAAACAAAAACTTTTCAAGTATATATAAAAAGCAGTGCTGAAAATTTGTATCAAATAAATAGAACTATTTATTTATTGTCTGAAAACAAATGAAGATACTGGAAATTGAAAATAAAAATAGATCGAATATGGAATAATACATATATATTAGAATAGATATTCTAACCGCATTCGCCTTGGGAGGTGTTCTAAAATACAAATTAAATTATTATTGTATGTTGTCTGTGTGTTGAAATCCTTACTTATGCAAATTAATTGATTTGTTTAAATATTATGGTTATTAAATAATAAAACGTGTATTCGAAATCTTGATTTTAAATCGATTCAATTAGTACCAGAAGTTCTGTGGCTAACTTGGCAACCACGATAGCAAATTTTATGAAGTCACCAAAAACATGATAGGATGCATGATATATAAGATTTTATTATTGAAACGGAAAGATTTTTTGACATGACAAATATTGTCGATGATTACAGAAGCAAATTCGTTAAAGCATTTCTCACAATTAATACCACCAAGAAATATGATTTGACAAATGAAAATCTTCATTATACAGAGAGATTAAGGAAATCATTTTCAAAAAATAGAAGCCTTATTGATGATCTCAATGAAGCACTCAATTATCGTCAAGAAAATCACTATGCTGAAGAATTTTGTTTAAAAATCGAAAAAATAGCGGGAAATATTTTAAAACATAAGCTAGATAAAGAATTAAAGAAATTTTTAATGTTTAATTCACTCGAAGATAAATAAAGAAGGATTTCAAAATACAGGATTTAAAATCATTTGATGAATTGAAAGAAAGATTGAAGAAATATGAACAATTTGCAAGGGAAATTAATACATGTAATACTGAAATTTCTGCAATGAATAAAAATCAACGTTATCCTGATGCTGTAAAGAAAACTTTACCAATGTATAATTTTGAAAACCGATCAGACAAAGAAAGAGGATTTTACCGAAGGAAGAAAGACGAAATTCCAAGAAGAGAAAAAGGGTCTGCAAAAGGATAGACACTGGTGAAAGCAGTAAAGTTTAAAATTCTAGAGAATATCAAACTCGAACACATGGCCGACCGCATCAAGATTTTCACTGTTGGGTATGTCAGGAAGAAGGCTATAAAAGATTAGAATGTCCCAATATTCGCTGTGCACATAGCAGGAGAACAGGGCACTTCAAACATCAATTCCATGATCTTTTTCTCGAAAGACGTCGAATATTCTAGAAAATGGTTGCTGTATTCGACGATGAGAACCATGATGCAGGATCAGAGTACCCAAACGGGAATGCTCCAACACACGAGTGGAATCCTCAAAAAAATCATCTGTGGCAAGTACAAGATAATAATCCTATCTGGTGATCCGCACATCAGCAAATTCTAAAGAGTCAATCAAATAAAAAATCACGAATTTCAAATTGGAGATGTTTAAGTAAAAATGGATATTCGCAATAAAATCAAAATTGATAAATGGGGTCAATGGAGATTATTAAGAAACTGCACGAGCGGAGTTATGAAATAAAAATGGAAGTACTTTAATTAGAAAATTGAGTGACTGAAACCATATAAATAAGTGGAGATGTGAGATGTTCTAAAATATAAATTAAATTATTATTGTATGTTACCTGCATGTTGAAATCCTTACTTTGCATTAATTTTTTTTATAGGAACTCCTCAAACAATCAAATAATAAAACGTATTCGAATCTTAATTTTAAATCGATCTAATTAATACCAAAATTTCTGTGGCTAACACGCCTAATGTTTCAAATGCGATTTTTTATGTTACAGTTTTGGAAAATTTATGGAACCAAAATTTTAATTCACTTTTTAAAATGGAGTTGCTAGTTTAAAATTTACACAAATCAACTAATTTTACTGTCGATTTATCTTCAGGTGGAAAAATTGCACACAATTTTATTAATATATTACTAAAATTACTCCTTTTTCTGATTATTAGGAATTGAACATAAGTTTGAACTCGTGCGTATACTTTGCTTATGTGTATGGTGACTCAAGTCCGCCAACTCTTTAGGTGTATACTTGATCCTATTAACTATCCACTTGATAGTTAATTAGGAAATTTCGAAACTTTTCAAAAATGTAGAAAAAAACTAATTCCGATTCTATTTTTTCTAAGATATATGATAAAATATGATAAAATTTCATTATTTAAGATTGTTATAATTTAATAATAATTTTTTTAAACAAATTAATTTAAATTAAAATATCCTTAAATGTATGTTTTGTGTCAAAAATATTGTCGAAATCAGATTCTTCATTTCAAAACTTATTAAAATAGCACAAATTTTTATAAAACAATTTGAACACTTTTATAAACTGTACATTGTACAAGCGCGATTATGGGCATGGGAACTTAAGCCCGTCAACCCCGTAGGTGTGTACCTGATCCTATTGTAATTTTTGCTAATTTTACTTTTTAATTTTTGTTCATTTTTAGCCAAATCAACTTCCGAAGACTGGACAGATGAAGACAGTAAAGAAGAAAGCTTCATTGATAAGAGGTCACTTAAAGATCAAAACGAAAAAGAAAAGCATGAAGGTGAATCGATTTTCTAAAACTTCTTAAAATAAATTCGTAATATAATCTAAATTAGGGTTGCCAGATTTTCACCAAGACAAACCGGGACGTCTGGCAACCCTACTTCATCGATTCTATCACATTTTACAAAAAATGTTGTCAAAGGTATTTTACACATGCTTGAAGATGCAACTGCAGATTTGTGCTTCTGGCTATTGATATGATCTTTAATATCAGACAAACCACCATGACTGATACTAAAATTCGAATTACAATGCTTGCAAAACGCTTCTGTTTCAAATTTGCCTTTTTTAATAAAAGGAAATTGCTCTGTATATTTTTGTAGAAATTGACACTTTCTTTTTGGCATTTTAAATTAGGGTAACTATATAAAAATTTAAATAATAAACAAAGTATAAATATAAAAATCAATAAACTCACATATTTTTAAATAAGTTAATAGCTTTAAATATTGTAAATAAAAAAATAACTTTACCACGACGGCCACAGATTAAATTAAACAAAAACAAAATTTAACCATCTGTCATTCATAACAAAAATAAACTACTCAACAGGAAAAGTTATTAAAACCCATCGAACAAGAAAGGTAATTCGAAAAATAGAAAAAGTGTGATAAATAAACGAAACTTTGGAGGCAGTTGTCCTTCAAAATTTTTAATTTTGTTTGCAATATTGCAATGCAAAAAAACAGGGACTATTGAGCGTCCCGAAGACCTCTGGGGACAATAATCTCAAAACCGGGACAATCCCGGCAACCCTAATCTAAATATTATTTATTTTTATAAGAACTTCATTTCGATTTTTTTTTATTTTTTTATTTTTGTAGCGTATTTATTATACTAACTCGCATGTCGGAAACCTGTTTACGTGAAGCCAAATTTTGGTGTATATATAAATTTCGTGTATTAATACTAGATTTATGGAACCTGTCATTTGGGCAAATTCGTCGTGCTCAAGCTTGCTGAACCATATTTATCCCATGATCAAAATATTACTACTGACAACTTTTTCACGCGTATTTCCCTCTCAAAAAAAGATTCTTGAAAAAAAAACTCTTGGGGGAACTTTGCGTGCAATTAGAAGTAATTTGTCAAAAATTGCGAGGGCTAAAAAGGATAATATGATCTAATATTCTACAAAACTGTATAAATCAAATTAAACACGTACTCACAATTTATAAATCAAAACGAAACAAAAAGGTATTATTGCTCAGTTCTAAATATAAAAATGTGAAAATAGAAAAAAATCAAAAAACGTGTTCCTGAAGCAGTGCAATTTACAACAAAACAAAGTGTGGAGCTGATATTATCGACTAAATGGCTAGAAAATATACATGAAAGCAGGATCCTGTTAGATTTGGCAGCCATCAATGCCTGATATTGTACAAAGAGACCACTGGAGTAAACATATCTTGGAAGAATTTTGTTTTTGAATTAACTGAAGAATTATGTAGTGATTATCACGATGAACAAACAGCTTCAATTCATTGTCTGATGTACAAAATCCAAATTTGCGAAAATCTTGCCAAATATGGTTACGTAAGATATAATTAAGAACGATATTTTTTCATTTGTATTAAATATATAATTTGCAGCAAAAGGCTTAAATTATCATTTAATTGTTTAAAATTTATTTAATGCTGCTACCAAGAAATCATCCCTTTATACTATATTTGCAATAAATATAACAATTATGTATGCGGAAATAGTATATCATAGATAGAGTTTGCATGTGTTGAATGAAAATGTATTGAAGATAACGTTGAATAAAAATCTATAGCCTCTTAATAAATAATTTACAAAAAGTTGCATTTTAATATACCCATCAAAAAACGGATTTCAGTAAAAAAAATGGTATACAGTCAATGCCAGTAAATCTAGTGTTAATATTAAAAACAGATTTTTCACAGTCAATATCGATCCCTACATCATTCAATCGCCATTTGTCATTCCACCATTTACACATCTACATTCAATTTCATCATTCACAGCATATAAACAATAATCATTCACTTTATATGTACTTTATATTTAACCATCTGTCATTCATAACAAAAACAAACTACTCAACAGGAAAAGTCCTTCATCAACATCTCATTTACACTTACTATAGAACTCTGATCACCTCCTCTCATGATGTAGGAAATCCGTTTTGGCATGTTTGTTCATCTCCTTTATCCTCCTCAATTACAACAACTTGCCCGCAATTTTGGCGATTTATTCTACTGTGCAGCTCGAAACATTGATGTTAGAAATTTCCTCACGTATGACAGTGGTCACATTCAAATTTGGACATTGAACGTTTGTTAACACTGTGACAGAGAAAAGTTATTCAAAGCAAAATTAATAAAGGACTTAATTAAAATTCGTTGAATTCAGATAGTATATTAAAATTAACTTCATTTATTTGAGTTAGTGATGTTGAACGGTGTAAATAAAATGATAAATAAAAATATGTCATTAAATTTTACAAGCTCTCAATAAAAATATAAGCAATAATACTCCAATAGCTAAAGGTTATCACATTAATTCGATATATCTTAGGTATCTAAACAATAAATACTTGTTTGGTATAGGATTAAAAATTAATAAACAAAAATTTATAACCATGAGAAAAATGTTTTAAAAACATGAAATGGATAAAAAAAATTACAATTTTCTTTTTTAACGCATTCAGCCTCACAATATATTATGCAATATCTTTATGCAGACTGGGATAGAAATTTAAAAAATACTATATTTTTTACAAAAACTTAAATCAAAATTATTTGTATGGCAAACCAACCGGGCCGGTTATTCACTTAAACTGTGCTCACTTGTGAGCAAGTGAGGCTGAACGTGTTAAACGCGGGATAGATAAATCAGTAGGTATTATTTTGATTTTAATTAACTTAATTTTACAATAAATTAATGAATATTTGCTATGAAAAACAAATGAGAAAGTTGAGAGTGCAAATGCAGCTCACTGCAACAATATAATTTATTATAATTAAATATAATTGATATAATTAATTATATTATAAAATAAATTATAATTGAAAAAAGATTACGCCAAGGTTTTTGATGGTAATGGCAGCCTCAAAAGACGCGTATATCGTTATTTCAATTACAATAAGTCAATGTCCTCTCAGACTGTAATTGAGCAATGCTTGAAGGCATTCCATATATTTGGGAAATCCGATGAATATTGCATGTGTGAAATAAATGAAAAAGGTTTGCAAATGGAAATACAATCTGATTTGTTGACGATAATTATAGATGGGAGAGAAAGTCCATTGGACGATAAATCCAATTTTAAAAGCCAATTGACATTTAATTCTAAACGGCCAATTATAATTCTTCGACACAAGGATTCCAATGAACAGACTAGGGGAAAATTGAAAATTTATCCTGGGGATTTGGTGTGAGTTTGAAATTTATTTTTGACTTAATCGTTACGAATTAGTTAGAATTTTAATGAAATTTATCTATTGATTTTAGCTATTGTGCTCAGGTTACCTCTAAATATAAAGAAGTTCCAATTAACAAGAAAACGACATCGAAAGAAGTTATAATAATGGCAATGAGGAGGTTCCAATGTGAGGTATAAAATGAATTTTTTATGTAATATTGCCATAACTGTTGTAGATAATAAAAATATCAGATAATAAAAATATTTATTAATTTAACAATTAAAATATTAAAAAAACATAAATAATGTATTTCATAAAATAGCATTGTAACATCTAGAATTGGGGACATTATTCACGATTATTACGAGGTAACTTAATGTCTACTCCTTCCCTGATTATTCTTGTTGGTCGCATGTTTGAGATTTCATGTAAATAGTTAACCCTTAAATTATCCCAACACATTTCTTTCTTCTTCAGTTAAATTAATTATTTGCGGTAGTAAAGCTGTCCTTAAATAAGTTGGCATTTAGAATTGAATCCCGAAGCATTATGAAATGATACAGCTGGTGTCGAGTTATTTGACCTATTGTGTTTAATATTGAACTCGTATATTGTTTTATCAAGAACTTCTATGTGAAGCAGAATGCACACTTCCTATGTGTTCCTTTTTGCGATCGGATTCTAAATCAACCAGATATTCCAATTGGGAGGCATTATCCATTTATATTTATATCCGTTCCCCTAGAATCTCCATACGGCCAACTTTTTATAAAATGTATTCTTATCTGAACGCGATGAAAACGAAGGATATCTTTCCAGTAATTAAAAAGCTCTTGAATTAGTTGTATTATTCTAAACTTCTTATTTCGATTCGTGCTGACATCGTAAAATTGGTATTATTGATATATTATTAACTTAATGATTATTTATATATTATTAAATTAATAAATATTTTTATTATCTGACATTTTTATTATCTACAACATAATATTGCCAAAACATTAATATTATTTATTCACGATAATTGTTTAATGAAAGATTTCAATATACTACTAAGATATTACCTTGCACCTATTACTGTTTGTATGACACTAAGAGTCTATTACATCCAAGTTTGGGAATATTGTCCTATTTATAGAAATGTAAATCCTTCCACTATATCGAAGTAACAAAGTATATAACAAGATTTATTGTATTTCGTTATTCTTTTTTCCCAACAATTTGTATTATCAGAACCGGATGGTACTATTTTGGCGCCTGGAGCAAACTTCTTGAAAAGGCGCCTATATTGTTAAAGTCAAATTTGATGAAATAGCTGCAGATTTAAATAAAAACATACACTTTCTAATGAACTATTTATATATTTTTAGATTATTGTTATGTACAAAAAATAAATGATTTAATTAATTAATGGTACCCTGCGGACTTTAATTTCTGCAAAATCTTTTATTAAGACATCATAATCCAAAGACTCTGCGATGGCGCTTTCAATGGACATCAAAGACAAACCTACTAACCTTTCTTGTCCCATTGATGATCTTAAATAATTTTTAATTATTTTCAAAAGCGCTCAAAAATGCAAATTTATCAAAATATAGATTATTATGTAGAAATACGTGTTATAATAACAGTCAGTATGATAGTTTTGTTGAGAATAATTATTCTTCAATTTGATCGAAAAGGCGCCTTTTTTTCAGTGTGATTCTGGCGCCTGGTGCGGTCGCTCCCTCGCTCCACCCATAGATCCGGCCCTGTGTATTATACAAATGCAGTATTACAAAATTTAGTTACCTATAATATATTTATTACTACACTCTATCAATTTATCATTATATGCATATATATATATATATATATATATATATATATATATATATATATATATATATATATATATATATATATATATATATATATATATATATATATATATATATTATTCTGATAATATACAATATTCCATAAATGTTCCTGGCATTTTATCAAAAATAAATCCATAGTAAGCACTAAAAATATTTTGAAATACCAGGTTAAGTGAAGTCATAACTCATGTTATGTGTCGTGTAAAATTAATTTCCCGTGGAATTTATTTCCAAAAATAATAAATAAATACAATATAAAATCAAAATTAAAATCAATACATTATAAAATATATATTTTAAACTATAATAAAAATTATATTTATAAAAGAATTAAAATAAAGTTTTGTTGATATTTGAGTTAAAGTTAATCCCAGTTCTTCTGACTGACCTCTAGTAAAGTGATATTCACCTGTAACCTGTCAAGTTATGTATAATAATAATAGGATTTATATAATCTATAGATGTTTCTGTTTTTCTATTTGAACATATTTCGCTGTTTTCTTTTTTTACTTTATATTATAAAATTGTTGTTTCAACAAGGTGTGAAGGGAATTAAGACCCCTGTGTGAAACAGAATGTACTGTCTGAATACATAAATCTTTTAAATCCTGGTCATAATCTTCAATATATTACAGTGAAATATAAAATCTCTGGTTTTAATAAAAATTCTTTGATTTATTACTTCCATCATTTCTGATTTTCCAATAAAGATTTTCTTTGCGGATTAATTAAACATTGGCAGTACTCCTGTAATTTTGAAATTTAAAAAGTCTATGTAATTTTCTATGGATTTTATTGTAATTCGTGGAGCCATTATTCTTCAACTTTTTAAATATATAATATGAATTAAAAAGAGAGTTTGAAGACTATAAATCAGTAATGTCGATGTTTGTTGATACTCACGAATTTTCGGCACTGCCTTTTCACGTGAATTTTCACTTTAAATTCACTTGAAAAAGGCAGTGCCGAAAATTCGTGAGTATCAACAAACATCGATATATTACTGATTTATAGTCTTCAAGCTCTCTTTTTAATTCAATGGATAAAATAATCAGTGGTGAAATTGGAAGAAATAAAAGTTCTTATAATAAAATATATAATATATAATACTTAATTAAATTGATTTTATATTGTATTTTTTTGGAAATTAATTCCACGGGAAATTAATTTCACACGACAATTACTCATGTTATGTAGATAGTTTGATGGGCAAATATAGGTGAAATTAGTGGAAACAGTTCAATCTTGTTTAATGATAATTTTGTAACTATTTTTGTATAGATTAGTACAAAACATTTTCATTTTTGCAATATTCTGTATAATATTTATTTTATAGAAGACTATGTAAGCTGATATGTAATTTTAGAGTCATAATTAGGGCCCCCCAATGCAATTAATTGCAAATAAATGCAGTAAATGCAAATTCACTTCCATTTGTTTGAATAGTAAATTTATTGGTTACATTTTAAATTTTGCTTTCTATTTAATTTTTTATTTTCTATTTTTCAAACCCATATATGACTAGATGTAAAGCTACAAAGTCTGAACTATGTTCAAACTATATATGTGAATATGGAAAATTGTCTAAGAAAACACAAACTAATGAGCTCTATTGCAAAACATGCTATGTTGTAGTTGATTCATCGAAAAGATCTAGTGTGGCTTTCACATCTAAATGCAAAAATACTTATTGAAGCTCAAAGGAACAATAATAATCTTGTGCGGACCTCTTTAGTTAATGAAACGCCCTATGTAACTAAAATAATGGTAGAGACATTTCTGTCATCTGATATTCCTCTGCAAAAGTTAAGAAATCCAATGATTAAGAAACTCTTTAATCACCTCAAAATACCAATTCCCTCTGAAATATCGTCTCGTAGGTAGGCTAGATGAACTTTTTCAACCAAATAAAAGAAAATATTAATACATAATGTAAAAGATAATTGATCTAATTACTTTATGTCTTGTGTAGAAAATATGTGAATATATTAGATTCGTTAGGTTCTAGAATAATATTAATAAGATTTTAATATTTTAAAATTTATTATATTCGATTAAGATCTAAAGTGTTTAAACAAATTAGAATCATATTTCGATTTTAAATTATTTTTAAAAATCTTTAATCTTTTTTCAATTTTCACCTCTGATTTCTTTTCAATTGTCATTGCATTTATTAAAATTTCCTTAAATTTAAACAATGAACAATTTACAACATATTAAATTCAATATCCTACAGTGTATTGGTGTAACTAGATGATATGGGGGTCTCATTCCGCTACAAGATTTTCCGGAAAATTTCAATTTTTATTTTGGTATTTCTGCATTTATTCATTTCTGGGGAAATATATTTTAAATTCATAATTATTGTAATATAATTAATTATTTTCTTTCTTGATTTGTCTGATAAAATATGTTATAAATAGTATATGCAGTAAATCAATCGAATATCTCCGTATACAAAATGTTCTTTCTTTCTGAACATTTTATTTGTTTAAAATAGTGATATATATTTTTTTAAATAAAAAGTTTTTTGGAGTGCCAGTTATACTCACTATTCCACTTCTACGGAACTTCCAGAAGCAAGTCTCTTTTTCTACAATCCCTTTCCTTAGTTTTAGTTTATGTATGTTTGTATAGATTATTGTAAAACAAGTGTTATCAGTACATTTTGATATATTTTTGGGCGTTATTTAATTGAGATAAAAAAATTATACCATTATCATACATTATCAAATACATCTTTAATATCTGAATTCATAGATTACTCAATATTTTGATTTTTTTATTATTTCCTATTTATTCTAATTTCTTTCTTTTATTTTTGTTATTTCTGCATTTATTCATTTAAAATTTAGAGCCTAAATATTAACAATTTCCAATTGGTTGAAGTATGTCTTGATAGATCAGTTACAGAACGGCCAATCGGCAACGATGAATTTCCTTGGGATATAATTCAAAGATTACGAAAAGATTCTATTCGAAGTTTAAGATTGACGCGATTCTATTTAAAAGCAATTGAAGATCCTCATGGTCCAGGGGTTACTATATTTGTGGGAAATTTAGTAGAAAATCTCAATCAAAATGTTTACGAGAAAATGCTTTTAGAAAAATTAGGTGTCAACAATAAATGGACTAGTATGGAAGTCATATATTATGAAAGTGGTTGTCTAGTTCTTTCTTATACATGTGGAGAAAAAGCTGAAATATGTTATGAAATACTCAAAGTTTATTTTTATTTATAATTAAATTTTGATAGTTAAATCGGCTTTGTATTTAGGATACAGAAATAAAAGACCGGCCGCTAATGGTTATGATTCTTCCTCGAATAATTCCTAGAATGATTCCCGATGACATAACCCCATTACTAGTTTTTGTTAATTTAAAATCCGGAGGGTGTCAAGGCACACAACTCATAACTGCATTTAGAAAATTACTCAATCCTCATCAGGTTTTCAATCTTGAATACGGTGGCCCCCTTCCTGGCCTTTATTGCTTTAGGCAGGTTAAAAATTATAAAATTTTAGTCTGTGGCGGAGATGGTACAGTCGGGTGGACTTTATCTTGCCTCGACAGTACTGGTCAAGATGCAGCTTGCAATTCACCTCCTATAGCTGTATTACCTCTCGGTACTGGCAATGACTTGGCTCGAGTATTGCGGTGGGGTGGGGGTTACACTTCTGGAGAAACGCCGTTACAGATTTTGAAAGATGTTGTCATTGCAGAGGAATTAAAACTTGACAGGTATGCTTTTAAAAATTAGAAACTATTTTTTTTTCTCATTAAATAAAGGATTTTAAACAAATTTAATTATATATAAAAATTTAATTATATATTTTTTTTTCGTTTTAATTTTATTTTAAAAACATTAGAACTTTTTTTATACTTTTCCATTACATTTAATAATTACTCCTTTGAATCATTTTTGTTAAAATTGTGTTAAATGTTTATTCAATGTTTATTATTTATTTAAATTTTCATTCGATAAGTCGAACCTTCTGGAGAAAATACACTACAAAATTTTGGGGATTTTATTGGTTTTTACTGTTAGATAATTGTAATAATATTAAAGAATTAATATTATTATACTTGTTTTAATTTGTGTTAATAACAATAAAATATAAATTTGAATTTAGTCACTTTCTGAATTGTAACAATGGCGTCACGAGCAGGATTTCCAGTATTAGATCTCACAAATGCAGATCAATGTCAAACATGGATGATGACATTCAGTGCAATGACTCGAATTAACAAATGGGTTGATTCGGATAAACAGAATGTAATAACAGACAATTTCATTGCCGTATGCGGGTTCGAGGCCCTTGGCAAAGTCATATCAATGTTGTCCTCGAGAAATATTCAAACAGTCAAATACGAAGAAATCGAAAGAACTATAAAATCGTTCCTACAACCAAAGACAAGACTAGTGATAGCAGAAAGAAATAAATTTTTCTCATTAAAGCAGAAGGAATCAGAAGGAATCAGCGATTTCATTCTCAGACTAAGAAAGGGAGCCGAATTCTGTCAATTCTCAAAACTAAAGGAATCAACAGATCCGACAGAAGACATGATTACAATGTCACTAATTTCAGGATTACATGACAGTGAATCTAAAAAGCGTTTGTTGGAAAAGATAGACCATTCGGAACCAAGTGTCGACGACATCAAAGAGTTCGTTCAAAACATGGAGCAATTGAAAAGCTTCATCAACAAGAACGTAACCCCTGCAGAATCAGAAGAAGACAACAAGGAGCTACACTATATCAGAAGAGAGCAGAAATCAATAACAAAATGCAAGTTTTGTGGGTCAGACCACGCCCGAGGAAAATGTCCAGCTTTCGGGAAAAAATGCCTAAACTGTTCAAAACCGAATCACTTCGCAATTGTATGCCTATCAGGGCAGAACAAACAAAATAAGCATGTGAATTCCGTTATAGAAAGCTCTACAGAATTGGACATAGGATCCATATGTGCAGTAAATTCATGTCACAAAGAATTGGTAAGCTGCTTAATAAACTCAAACAAAATTCAGATGCAAATCGATACGGGAGCAGATGTCTCTATAATTTCGTCGAAACTTTGGAAAGACTTGGGTGAACCGAAGTTAAAATATCATAATATGAAACTCACAGCCTACGACGGTCACATTATGAAATGCCTAGGTTACTTCACAGCAGAAGTAGAAACGGAAAAAAGAATTCATGCTATCAAGTTAACAGTTATTGAATCAGAGAAATCATATGGATTGTTGGGACAAGATATTATTGAAGATACTATGACCATCAATTCAGCAACAGCAAAGAATAAATCGAGCAACTTCCTTCCAAGTATACGAGGTGTACAGGCAAAAATGGAACTCTTAAAAGATGCTAATAATTTCTTTTGCAGAGCAAAACCAGTACCGTTAGCATTAGAGAGCAAAGTCAACGCTGAGCTCCTACGCCTAGAAGAAATGGGTATAATCTCCCATTTGTCGCGATCCAGTTGCCAATTGTTCACCAGTGGTATGGATCAAGAAAGACAATGGGGAATTGCGCATGTGCGTTGATTTCAAGGTCCACGTAAACCGTAAGATTAAAACTGAAACGTATCCTCTGCCAAATATTGAGACTATTTTTGCCCGTATGAAGAATGCAAAAAGATTCGCAAAGATAGATCTGAAATCGGCATATTGGCAAATTGAACTAGACAATAATGCAAGGCAACTTTCCATCATAAATACCTCGAAAGGTCTATTCTACGTCAACCGACTACAAATGGGTATGAAGAACTCATCTTCTATATTCCAGAGAACAATGGAAGACATACTAGCCGATATAAAAGGCATTTTAATCTATCAAGACGATATATTAGTCTTTGGAGAGAATGACGAGGCTCTAAAAAAAACGATTAGAGGCGGTAAAGCAAAGATTAAAAGAAAAAAAGATTACAATAAACAAGGACAAATCAATCGAATATGTCGACGAAATAACGTTCCTCGGATTCAGTATTTCAAGCCGAGGCATCCAACCGGACCAAAAGCTGGTCAATAAAATACAAGATATATCAGTGCCATCCAACAAAAAAGAAGTTGAAAGTTTTATAGGCTTAGTAAATTATTTCGGCCGGTTGATACCACAATTCTCGAATAAAATATCACCGATAAATAACCTCCGAAAAAAAGAAGCTCAATTCATATGGTCAAAGGAATGTCAAGAAAGTTTTGATAAGCTAAAAACGGAACTAAGTTCCCATCCCATAGTTAGATCGTATTGTCTAAAAAAAGAAGCAACATTAACTACAGATGCATCGAAAGAAGCCATAGGAGCAGTCCTCACACAAGAAGGACATCCAGTCATATTCGTCTCGAGGACATTATCGGAAGCAGAAAAGAACTACTCTAATATAGAAAGAGAAGCATTAGCCATAGTCTGGTCAGTTTCAAGATTAAGCCACTTTCTATTAGGGCGAAAATTTACATTACAAACTGACCACCGCCCGCTCATATATTTATTAGGAAGTAATCAAGCAATACCGGATCATACTTCTCTGCGAATTACGAAATGGGCTTTAAATCTGATGCAATATGATTACATCATTACACATGTTCCAGGAAAAGAAATTACTCATGCGGATGCATTGACGAGATTACGATTAGTAATCAAGCGGTCGATTTTAAGACATTGAGCCATGCTAGAATGCACAGTGTCGTCTTTCAAACAATTTTAAACCCCCAAGAAGTAAAAAGTGAGTTACAATTAGACACTCGTATACAAGGAATTATGAACAGGGTAAAACGTGGAAAATGGTCAAAATGCAGTCAGTATGAATCCTCATTTAAGGCGGTTTCAGCATCTCTCACAATCGAAAATGGAATGCTATATAAAGGATCTCGTCTATTCATACCAGAACGTTTAAGGCAAAAGGCGATAGATTCGTTCCACAAGGAATCTCACAGTGGCATCCAATCATCCTGCAGGATGATTCAAAACGCAGCATGGTGGCCTGGTATAACGAGAGACATCGAACAATATGTGAAAAAAATGTGAAATATGTTCTACTTTACGCCCCCAGAAACAGAAGACAGTCCACGAGTGGCCAAACGCCACACCCTTTGAAAGACTTCACATAGATTGGGCGTACTCCCGAGACGTCGGAAACATTTTAATAATCGTTGATTCAGGATCGGGTTGGATCGAAGCCTTTAGAACCAAAGAACGCACAACTGAAAACGTCATCAAATGCCTACGAACAGTATTCACCAGATTCGGAATACCAGAATGCATAGTATCCGACAACGCTCCTGAGTTTACATCAAAAGAATTTTTAGCATGGATTGAGAATCAAGGAGCTCGAAAGATAGAATCTCCGCCTTACTTTCCAATGGCAAATGGGAGGGCAGAGAGAGCTGTCCAGACAATAAAGAAGGGGATCAAATGTTGGAAGCTAAGCCAGTGTCATATGGAATTTGACGTCTTCCTCCAGAAGATGTTATTTTATCATCGCATCTCAGCAAACTACTATGGTAAATCTCCGGCGGAAATGGTTTTTGGAAGGCAGATTAGAAGACCAATAGTGAGCACATTCGACCAAGGCCAATCAGTCGGATACAAGCCGTCCTCCAATCATGAGTTAACAAATCAGCAATATCTTATGCCAAAGGAAGAAACACGTCGTGGATAATAGACGTCGAGGGAGAGGAGCCTGTCTTACGACTATCAAGCAATAATCAGATATACTCCCCAGGCACCAAAAAAGCAACAGAAAAAACGTTTACTTCTCAGGAGAACGCCGAGGACAATTCATATCAGCCTTCTCTCTTAACGGAGACTATGCCCGACGGCGATAACCGAGTGAGAAGTCAGAGATCAAGAAGACCTCCGAACCTTTACGGCGAATGGACACTAGAGAGAGACATGTAATAATATTAAAGAATTAATATTATTATACTTGTTTTAATTTGTGTTAATAACAATAAAATATAAATTTGAATTTAGTCACTTTCTGAATTGTAACAATAATAGTTTAAAACTTGAATGGAAACTGGTTTATACTACCTCATTTCAAGCGCGATTACCTGTCTTTAGTATTATAACTTCTCAACTTCCATTGTATCTTGTGATAGTTTAAGTCACAGCAGTTTGATTTGCTCACTATATGAAAAGTTCGCCGTGGCCTCGGTCGATTTATTAATTAATAATGTCACCACATGTCAACAACTTTGGGTCAGAAAAATAAGTAATACAAGGATTGCAAACGATTTCGCTTCTTTGAAGAAGTCTAAACAACACGAAGATTATGTCCAACACGTCCAATTTCTTATGAAGTTACATAATAATGAATATAAACAAAAATTCCGCTTACTCTCTAGTTTTCTACACACAAAGTCGGCATAAAATCATTAAATTTTTGACCGAAATGCATCGGTATATATACCCTAATTTTAGTGTGCGAGTAAGTTGGTGTATATTCATTCAATAAAACAAATTTGAATTATTTTAGTTCTACTTAATTTTGGATTTCAATTATATCAATTTTGACGGCAATTTTTCGTAAATTATTATTTATTTTATTTTCTAATTTTTATATTTTAATTGTTTTTAATTAATTTAGTCACCATGGTGGTTTTGGGCGTTTTCTAGAATATTCTATGTTGTTTAGGGATTTTAATATATAATTCTCATTTCTTTTAATATTTTTATATTTCTTTTGCATTCTGTTAATTTAATTATTAAATGTTTATTTTTAGTTAACTTTGATAAATTACTTGGCGGTCATAGTGGATTTCGTCATTTTTACGGAATATTATAGTTTTTCTATTTATTCTTATTGTAATTTTTATCTCTAATTCATTTTTTGATATTCTTTTGTGGAAATCTTTCTAATTTCCATTCCTATCTCTCCTTATCGCCATTAATTCGAATTTGCTTACTTCTGTTATGTATCTATGTTGTGTTTGAAGTTGTTTCGTGTATTACTTCTTGCTTTTGTTTAATTTTTCTTTATACTTGGGCTTATTACTTTGGTGTTATGTGGATTCTACTAGTTATGTTTATTTGGTGTTTTAACGTTTTCCTTATTTAACTCAACTTACTGCTATGTTTGCGTGTTATGTTCCGACGCATTTTGTCACGTTACTTATGCATGGGCCTAGAGTCCGTTTTTGCCCAACATTAGTGACTATTATAATATATAATAATTAAAGTTTTTTATTTTAATTTTTCCTTGTTTTTCATCCAATTTTATCCAATTATAATTGTCGAGTTTGCATTTGAAATTTATTCTTGTTATAAAATTAATATAACTATTTAATTATTAATATAGAATTTCTCACTATTCGTATGACCTTTACATTTAATGGTATTAATATTTCATATAATAACATTAATTTTTCAATTAATATTGTTTTTTTTATTTAATTTCAATTATAATTTATTTATAATTATAGTTTAGGTGAATTAGAATACAAAATTACTTCAGTGAAAGCATATGATGGTTAATGAAGACTAATGAAAATATTTTTTTACTATATTATTTATTTCTACAAAGTTAAAAATAAGTCATTACTTTCCAAAATTATATTATTAAAATTCTGAATTTCCAATATTTATTAAAAAATTATTAATATTGCAAAGTATAATGGAATAATTTCCTTGAACATGCACTTGTATATATTTAAATAATATAGTATAATAAATATTTTCCATATTTATATTCCTATAGTTAAACCATTTATGCTTTCATAGAAGTGATTTTGTATTATAATTCACTTAAACTAAAGCTGAAAATAAATTCTATGTGAAATTGAACGAAAGACACTATTAAGTGCAAAAGTCATACCAATAGATGAAAAATAATATACAACTAAACCTCGATTTGCGTCGCTTTCGAAGTTGCGTCGTTAAAAGTTCAATTTGCATTGTTTTTATGTTGTTTTATTTAATGTGAGGTCTTGAAGTTTAAAATGAATTAAAGGATTTAAAAAATTATCAAATGTAAAAATTATAATTTTTATGAATTTAACGAACTTTTGTTTTAATTTAATAATTTTTTAAGTTTTTTTATTTAACGTACTATTTTAATTTATAATGAATTAAAGTTTTTGTTGATATTAATACACTTATGATATAAAAATATGTTTTTATTAAAAAAATTTGGTTTTTTCATGAAATTTACTACAAGATACCAATTAATGAAAAACTGGTATAAACACATACGATAAATTATTTCGATTTGCGTCATCTTTCTACGGTCCCAATTAACGACGCAAATAGAGGTTTAGGTGTATTTATAAATCCGATTAGAAATTTAATATTTACATGGCAAACAACTTGATCATTTAATTATTTATTATAACATATCCTATGTGTTACTCAAACATTCTTATATAAAAAATAATTGATTATTTTTGCATTTTTAGAAACTTTCTTTCAGTAAGAATGTCATAGATAAACAAGTGAATTAGATATTTTAAATAATAATACCTTGTCTAGAAAATTGGATGGTCTAGTAAGCTTACCAATATTCCCACTGATGAAGCACTGTCAATTATAGACAAAGCAGCTGATACTGAAACATTGCTTTAAATATTTATAGCTGCTTTCCATTAAAATATTACTAACAATCTCCAAATAAGATTTTAAATTTCCCGTATATTATGGTACCTGTTATTGCGCGTTTACTGGAAGTAAAAACGAAAGGTCCAAGTGCGAGTAAGTACGTACAGTGTGACCAAGAGTCTTCCGTAAATTGCTGTATGATTTTTCAAACGGACTAAGTACCCATGGTCACCACCATGTTGGCAATGTACTAAGTCTTCGAGAGCTACGGAGCAGGTGAGCCTCTGTGTTAAGACTACTCTTCCGCAGACTCTCTAAACGGGTTCGAGACGACCGATAGATGGGCTTACGTCGGTCCTTGTTGTAAGAAAAAAATGTAAGGTCCTCATTCACCTATCCGACTATGGTGAATTGTTGGAACAAGTGTCAATTTGTGAGTCGGTGTAGTTCCTGGTTCGTAATGATTACAAACTTTATTCAATTATGGATGTTTTAAATATCCCGTGTTCCAACAATAATGGTTACTCTAACAATCCCTGTATGATATTAAAACCTAAAAGGCTTAAACGATATTTTCATTAAAATATTTAATTTAACAACAAATAAATTGAAATTCCGTTCGTTATGCAATATTTCTTCATATACTTTTAGGTGGACTCTAGTTGTCAAGTCTGATGATCCAGATAAAGATGAGGCCAAATTGGCCCTTCAGATAGAAACAAATACATTGAATACCAATGAGGATTCATCGATTTTAATAATCATGAATAATTATTTCGGAGTTGGTCTTGATGCCGATTTGGCTCTTGATTTTCACAATGCTCGATCAGAGAATCCTAATAAATTCAACAGCAGGTAATATTTGGAAGATGAAGCTTTATTCCCTTTTATCGCTATTTCAGGATGCACAACAAAACTGTATATTTGAAAATGGGACTCAGAAAAATGGTCTATCGGACAACATGTAAAGATCTTCACAAACAAATTGTATTGGAAGCCGATGGACATACAATCGATTTACCACAGATAGAAGGTCTGATAATTCTCAATATCATGTCTTGGGGCGGAGGTGCAAATCCCTGGGGGCCCGAAAAAGATGACAAGTTTGTCAAACCAACACATTATGATGGTTTATTGGAAGTAATTGGAGTATCAGGAATGATTCATATGGGCCAGATTTATTCAGGAATTAGAAACGGAATTAGGATATGTCAAGCTGGTCATGTAAATTAATATTTTTTATTTTTAAATGAATAAAAAAAATTTTTAAAACTCTGTAAATTTTAATCCATAATTCCGAATGTAATTGTTGACAAAACCTGAACGAATCAATTACAAATCTACATTGTCCTATAAATCATTATTTCAGTATAAACATTACAAACAATAAAAAACGCATTTCTAATTCGGTTACTACAATGGTTCCCAACCTTTTTTTTGGTTTGAATAGTCCTTTACGTCTCATTTCACCTGAGACCTATTAGTAATTTATTTAATTGCTGATATTTCAAATTTATACATTGTCACTGTGAATAAGCAATAAAACAATAATTAAAAATGGACAAAAATTGTGTGCCTATGCATAAGGTAACCAGATTTTTAAGGATAGAAAAGCACGAGTTATTATGTGTTTAAAAAGTTATTGTAGTGCCTCTTCCACAATAATCAAAAATATCAATTTAATAATTAAATTTATTTAAAAAAATCAGTGGTGAAATTGAAAAAAAAAGTTCTTATATTAGTTATTAAACTTAAAATATATTATTAAATTAATTAAATTAATTGTAACTAAATCAAATGAAAATCATTGTTTAAATAATCTTTTCTTTTTCAAAAAAAACAAACGATATAAAACAATCAGTCGACTTCTCAAGCATTAAATTTCATCAGAACCAATAAAGAAAATATGCCAAACATTCAAGAAACTGAAGCCTTCGTTTTCTTAGCTGTGATCTCTATGTTGATGAGCTTGATCATCAACACCTTCTATTCAACCGAAGAAATTTACCTTAGAACACTAATTCCTAATTCTAGTGATTATCGTGATAAAGTTCGGTACGAGAATTTGACTGACCCATCCGTCTTCAGTCAAAAGGAGTTAATTAAGAAAGTTATTACAGATAAAAATTCAAATACTTTCACATCATACGATACTTGATTCTAAATGCCAAAATTCAATCGTACAATCGCCAGATCAAGTGTCCATGCTTTCGTTGGAATATTGACTACTGGAGGAAATATGTCCATTATTTCTTTCAATGTCCTTTACAATAAAATCTTTATTCAAATTTGTTTCATGTCTCTACAGTTATTTCAATATTTTTAGTTTTTATAATGATATTTTTCATTTGAATTAATTTTTTTCAATAATGTTTCATTTCCTTTTGAACATTACAAAATAAATACATATGCAATACACGCAACAACCCTGTGATAAATAATACACACAAATGGACACTAATTATGTGTGGCTTCCTCTTAAATGGAATTCGAGTAAAAAGGAATTACCATAAAATGGAGTTTCATGATATGGAAAATAGAACTAAATACAACTAAATAATTTTATTAATAAATAACAAATTTTATTGCATTGCTAACGGAAACCATATAAGATTGAAGCTCTTCGGAACTTGGCATGGAACATAAGCCATCTTTTAGCCTTTGAATTCTAGAAAAGGCCTCACGTTATTTTTTTTCTGAGGGTTTTATAGCTCCAATCCGATGTGCAATCGCAATACTTCAATTTCCGAATCAAATTCAATCTTTTATAATATTTAAGACTTCATAAAAAGTTTGGATTGGGGTTGTCCTGTTTAGTTTTGAATGAAATCCCTCTACTAAGTTATTTGTTCTAGGTCCTGAATTATCGAAGTGAGACCAGATTGACCTGCTAAATAGTGATAGTTGATTATGAATCCAATTAGAATCCAAATCGTCGATTATTTGATTTTATTATCTATTAAACGCCTTGTTTATATTTTCAATTTTATGAGAACTCCACTTTACGGTAATTCCACTTTACAGCTATGTACCTAATTATGATGTAAATTATAATTTATTTAATAAAATTCCAATCTAAAACTTTTTAGAAATTTGGAAAATGATATAATAATAATTTATAATAAACTAAATATATTACCCGGTCACTTTGACCTCGATGTTTGATGAATGAAGCGGGAATGTTTGTCTACATGAATGAAGTATTTATGTACTTAGTTCCTTTTATAGATTATGTAATTGGAAGTACAGTCGAACTTCTATTTAACTAAGACCTCCCTTAAACAAAGGATTTTCCTGTACCAACCGAGTATTCTAGTTTTAATTTTACCTCTTTATAAAGCATTAAATAATAAATCTAAATTTTTTGTCGTTTTGTTTGTAACCTCCAAATATGAGAAGCATCAAGCTCCCTCAGGGTTAAAAACAAGACATTCCTTTAAGTGTACAAATCTTTCTAACATGACATCTAAAATATTCCATCTTGTTTTACAATAAGGGATCAGATTTAATTCTTTTTCGCATTCCTGTTTCACATGATTCTGAAGAATGCTATTTCTGACAGGAGATTTTCTAAAATATTTGCAAATTTTCCTTACTTTAGAAATAATTTTTTTATAATAAAAATAATTTTTCTATTAATAAAAAAGATTGTCCCAAGTCATTGAACGGGGAGAAGATTACTACAATAGCATAAAAATTATCCCAAATTATTAGTGAACGAAAGTATTTTATGAAACATTTAAAAATATGTACAGTAAAATTAGTCTAACTTGAACACCAACATCTATGTAATTATACGACATTGAAGATATAGGAAATGAACCCACAAAAAAACTTTAATCGGTTATCTTTGGATACGTTCTTTTTCTTTCATCAATTATTTGATCTTTGAACATTGAATTTTTTCAACAGTTGAAAATTACTCTGAAAAACGATCTACCCGTTCAAGTAGATGGAGAGCCATTCATTCAATCCCCTGGCACTATAACCGTTTTAAAGTCTGCATTGAGGGTAAATATTTATTTAAATATATTTTACATACAATATTGATATTAAGGCTATTATGTTAAAGAAGACAAAACTGGGAAAACGTCGTAAGACAGAGAATTCTTACATCGGACCTTCATCAATACCATTACCTCTCATGAATTGTTCTTCAAACACTGTCGCCAATTGCAGCTACAGACAATAACTATAGCATTATATTTTATTAAGCAATCAATCAGTTTTAATATTTTTTGACCAAACTGCTGAAGCAATTTCTATTATTTATAAAACATTACTCATCTTACTAGATGTAAATTAATCTTTATTAGAGAAACCTTCATCATATTAATTTTTACGGATATGCGATTGGTTTTCGCTGCAATAAGTATTACAGATGTAACTATATTCGGATTTTTAGAGTTTATTTGTTAGTTTTTATTTTTTGAGCGATAAACTTGATTATTGAGAATTTATTAATGCTTGGGAAATGTTTGGTCTCTTCTCAATTTCAACTGCATTTTCAGATTAGTACAATTTCCTGTTCATCCGTTTTGTGGTTTTAGTGCGTTTATTTTATGTCAATTTTGAAATAACCTTTTACGTAAGATTAATCGAAAAAAGTTTTAATTAATGTAAGCTTTTCTTTTATTGTTTGATTCATTCGATAATTAAATACTTTTGTACGTTTTTTATCATTTTCCGGTTTGTAATATTCTAAATTCAAAAAGTAAAAATTCTGGTTAATTTTACACATAACTTAACCATCTGGTTTAAATGAAAAAACTTGATCTTACTCTTTCCCATATTGGGTCAACGTTTACAGAATTTTGTGTTGCAAAAAAATGTAATCAAAAACTGTATATTAATAGAATCCAAACAATTTCACTACCTAAACTAGAAGCCCAGGCAAACCAGGATCCCTATGGTCACGCGATTATCTTTATTAAATTGTAATAACCCACGTATCTGACTTAGAAAGATGATTAGTTAACTCGTGTTTTCATGCCAAAAAGTGAAATTACCGGTCAACAATGTGTTAATTTTCAAAATTGAAAATAATTTTCAAAAACTTATAATCGAATTCCGGGTTTTTGTATAACAAGCTTTAATTATATTTCATAAATGTATATATATAAAAATCAAAATCTGGTCAATTAATTATCTAATGCAAATGCTATTTATCAGGATGCCCATTTTCATAAAATTTTTATTTATTTTTTTAACTAATAAGACATGTTTAGTAATTGAATTACACCAATATCATTTCTTGAAATTCGCAGCTCATAAAATTTACTATAAATTAAAATTAATATATGCTACAAAATACAACTTGAAGCATTTTATTTATCTCATTTTCTTACACATTTCACAAAAAGTAAAATGCGTCTTTGTATGAGAATATATTTAAAGGAAGATATATGTTTATAAAATGACTAAAGTCAAAATAAAAACATTTTTGATTTTGCATAGATATACACATTTAAAGAAAAATCTTAAATGCTCTAGAAAATGCATTAACATTTAAAAATTTCATAATCGAATTATGATTAAATAGTTAAACAAAATATACAAGATATAAATAAATATTTTAATAATAATTTGATATAATTGTGGTCTTAATAAATTAAACATAAGATTTTCTCTGAATTATTTTATTTTACTTTTATTCATATTTTATTTATTTAACTTATTCAAGAACCACAAATAAACCAAAATAAAATTTCATTCATTTCTTTTTAATATTAAATAATTAAAATCCAGTTAACTCCTTTTCGCTTCAATTTTATTATACATGTTGCCAGGTTAAGGATTTTCATGGTAAAATATAGTCAGAGAAGATATTTTACTAAAACCACACAACTTTTGAAAAAAAATAAAATAAAAAGATACCAAATCACTTCAATGATAAACCATATAACGAATAATAAGATTTCCAAGTTTATAATAAAAGTAGTGAGTATATGTTGAGGATACCTAAATGATAAATAATATAATAAATAAATAAAATTACTTGGGGGAAGATCGTCATGACAAACGGGACGATCTATGGGAACTCAGAAAAGAAAACGGAAGCAAAAAGAAATGAGATAGAGGAAGGAGACAAACGAAATTAAACAAGAAAATAAAAACCAAGGTCAGTACTAATTAATTAGCACAAAAAGGAAAAGGAATTTTGAAATCGAAAAAAAAGAAAACAGAAATATTCTTATCTCGACAACTTGCCAGTGTTGGGCTAGAACTGATTTCTAGACCCAAAATACTAATTGTGACTGAAACGTGTAGGTACACAGCAAGTAAAAAGCACCAAGTATAGTTAAATATTAAAACCTACACCAAATAAACAATATTAACTAAAGGAGAAAGCAACAAAAACATAAACAAAGAAATTAAATAAAATTATACAAAAGCAAGAAGTGATGCAAAAATCTAACTCAAAAATAACCAAATAAACATAGAATTACCAAAAGCAAACTCGAATAACTTAAAAGACGATAAAAACAGTAAAACATTCCAGAAAAACCCAGAACATTCTGTTGGGTTTTGGATTATTTCAAGTCGGTTCTCTCTGACTCCTGGTGTTCTTTAAATTAAAACAATGAACGACCCAACGTATATTGAAACAACAGGTTCACAAATTATTATCACTCTACAATTACCAATCAAAGTTTTATACGATTCTCCGCTCGGCGTTGATGCTTTGCAAACAAACAATATTCACCTTTTGATCCTTTAGTTCTGTTGACTCTCGTTTTCCTCGGTTTCGGTTTGGTTTGATCTCTTTTCGCCTTTCCGTATTCTTAATTCTATTTCTTCTTTTCCCTACTTCCCTAATTCGTTTACCACTTTTCCTACAGTCTAATTCTTCGAACCCTAGCTGAGGCAGAATGCCGATTTTCTCTGATTTTCCCTTTGCTTATATACTCCTCGAAATCAGGATGACAAATGGTTATTGCCGAGCCAATCTTTCGTTTGACATTTTCTCCTACGTGTTTGCTTCGGCTGTCATCCATAATGGTCCAACGAATCCAGATAATTAATGGCCCTACCGGTCTTCCTACGCGCGCTATCTTCTCCTTACTCTTTTCCCATTAATCATTGTGTCAAACTAATGGGCCCAAATCTTCCTTTTGTTTGCCTTTCTTCTTGTTTACCCAGCTCGGGTTTCCTTTATCTCTCGGGTTCTCCATTGGCTCGGGTTTCCCATTAGCTCGGGTTTTCCATTAGCCAATTAATTAATTAATTAACGTTTTCTGTTTTCATACGTTTGAATGTTTTTCGACCCTTCCTAACCCTTTTCTGATAAATCCCTAACCATCATCTTGTTGACCATTAGCTAATCTATACCTGTCCCGTTTTTCCCATTCGATTTCGATGATTTTTCCATTTATTGATTTTTCTCGGATTTCCGGATTCTCGCCTTTCGTAATTGCTTTTTGCATTTTCTAATACTGTTTCCATCGCACTTTCCTTTACTATTAATTCTGTGCACGATCCCGCTTTTATTTGCCATTTTTCCTCGCTTACTTTCCATTTGGATTATTATCCTAAATTTTATTTGAATTTTTAATTTTAATTTACAGACCTCAACATATCTCCCCCCTTAAAAAAAATTTTTCGTCCTCGAAATATGTGTTTTAATGTGGTTATTACTTTGGAAAGTTTTGTTGAATATTAATTTGTGTTTAATCATAATTTTATGTGTGAGACTACTTTCGTTGGAACATCCCAAATTTTACGCCAAACGATAAAATTAATTGCCTCGCAATTTAATTAATTTAATTTAATTAAGAAAATCGGCCATTTTTCTAGCATTCGTCAACATTGTATATTTTACCTATTTTGTGTTTTCAATATCAATAAAATATTAAATATTTATAAAATACCATATGCTGGTACAAATTTTGTCTGTACTTAATTAAAAATAAGGCATTTTTGTTTTACTATTTTTCTTATCACCATCAGTATTATTATTATCATTATTATGATTGTTATTATTATTACTATTATTATTATTATTATTATTATTATTATTATTATTATTATTATTATTATTATCATTATTATTATTATTATTATTATTATTATTGTTATTATTATTTATTTAAATCGTAATAAAATTAGAAATATTAATTAGTAACGGAAATATTCTAGAATATATAATATGAAATATAATAACAAACAAAATGTCTACTCATCAATTTAACAGAAAGACTATTCAATTAGCTTAACGTATAAAACATACAGATTATTGTGACAGGAATAGAACTCTTACGAAAAATTGTGTAAATTTGAATAACTTTATATCTATAAGCGTTTCATGAAGTATATTTGTTCTTGATTATAAATTAGTTGCAATGAAATAGCTGGAGGTCTATTATCTCCACTGTGACATGAGATTACTAGTAGACTGAAATTATCAGACTGATTTTCTTCCCGTTATCGAAAATAACTATTAACGGAACATCTTATCCGAAATCTGGACGAAATTGATTAATTGATTTCGTCCAGTTATCGAAAATATAATCAGAAATATTGCCTAACAAATATTTTAAAATTACAGTCAAAATTTGATGACAATTATTGGGAAGAAAATATTTGATTACACCCAAGCGCATTTAATTACAATTATTGTGACACACACTCTCTTCAATTTGATTGGCCATTTGTCAACGGCTGAAAGAGAGAAAATATAGCTTTTTAAAAGCAGGAAATTTCAAATTCAATCACTTGATTTTCGCAACCGAATTTAACGAAAATATATTTATATTACTTTTTTTTTTTTTTTTTTTTTATATTAGAGTTTGGCTTAAATTTCATTCACACTTATTTATGGTCAACGATTGGGTTATAAAAACCATGTATGCTACAAAACGTCGAAGAGGAAGCACAAAATGGTTAGATTAATTTTTTTTTGTATTAATTGTTTAAAAATTCGAATTATTCTCAGTTA